>JACGDI010003094.1:952138-994486 GCA_014898725.1 Jacaranda copaia
ACAAAATTGCTGATATTTTAGTAACTAAATATTTCGTTATGCTATAATAATCTATTGTAACTAATACACATTTTTGATACTAATATCATATTTTTGGTAACAATATATTTCATCGCCATAAGATCATCATTTGTAATGACCCTCTGGTTGACTTTTGTTTCGAACATATGATTTTGGAGTAGGAAAATACCTAATGAGATTAAGAATTTGCTATTATTAAAATGAAATAATAAGAAGAAATAGAATAGAGTACTACTAATAAATAAACCTCACATGTGCCTTTCAATTGGATACACCCAACAATAATGAACAGGGCCTGTAATTCTAGCTTCGGTAGCCAAATGAATAGATAAATGCACCATAATGTCAAACAATGAATGTGGAAAGATCCTTTCAAGTTGGCATAATACCTCCACAATATTCCTTTCCATTTTGATCAAATGCCCAGGTTGAAGAACTTTAGAACATAAATCTCTAAAGTATCTACATAATCAAATCAGAGGAGAGTGCATTGATTTTGGCAAAACTTTTCTCAAAGCTAATAGAAGTAGTTGTTGCATTAAGATATGATTATCACGACTTTTCGACGCAAGATGTTTTAGTGTCTTCAACTTAACACATCTTGATATGTTAGATGAATATCCATTCGGAACCTTTACTTTCTTTAGGACTTTGAAGAATATCTCCTTTTCTTTTTTTTTCATCGTAAATGAGGCCATAGGTAAGAAAGTTCTATTGAACTCCTCTTCGTTTGGATAAAAACTTAGTCTAATGCCCATGTCTTGTAGATCCATACAGGCGCACAAATGATCTTTTGATTTTCCTGGTAATCCCAACAAAGTTTCAAGAAGACTATCACAAATGTTCTTCTCAATATGCATGACATCGAGATTATGACAAACTAAATTATCTTTCCAATATGGTAGCTAAAAAATATACTCTGTTTTCTCCAACCATTATCTGTCACTAATTTTCCAAATTGAATTGGATCACAATACTTCAACCCTCAAGTACCATAGAACCTGTTAATAGAGGAGGACCACGTCTTAATTCTTTTGTTCCATCAAAGGACCTTGAATCATTTTGGTAGGGATCATTATAAGGCAAACAATGACGATGGCCCGCAGAGCACTCTACTTTAGAAAAGTGCAACCATAAAGATGATACTTCTTTGTGGCAAAGTGGACAAGCATAATAACACTTACAGTATAGTCAGACAAATATGCATATGCAGGAAAGTCATTGATGGTCCACATTAATGTAGCCTGCATGAGAAAATTTAGCTTTCTTGCTACATCATATGTCACCACACCAACATCCCATAAATTTTTCAACTCTACTATCAAAGGTTGCAAGTACACATCAATACCATTTCCAAGTTGAGACAGGCCAAGAATAAGCAATGATAACATAAAGTAAGATATTTTCATGCACATCCAAGGAGGTAGATATTAACACATCCAAGTAAGATGATCATAACCACAAGCCATGTACTATGATTAACATTCATGGTTCTAAATGGGTTAAATCAGTTTGAAGCCAAACCCAATCTGACATTGCAATGGTCTTTTGCAAATTCAATATTCTTATAGTTAAAAGGATGCCAAGTAGGAGAGTTGGCCAGATGTCTCAAGTTACCATCCTTAGAACAATTTTCAACATGCCATGTCATGAAAGATGTTGTTTTTGATGACATGAACAATTGTTGTAATCTTAGGTTCAAAGGAAAATGCCACAAAGACTTGAATGGAACACTTTTGCCTCCTATTTTCTCAACCCACCTTGATTGGTGACATGCTTTACATTCATTTCTCCACTCATCAGGCCCCCAAAATAACATACAATCATTTTGACAAGCATCAATTTTTTCATAATTCATTCCTAATTCTTTTAATAGCTTCTTTGCGTCATAACAAGGCCTTGGTAGTTGGACAATTTTAGGGAAAGATTCATTCAACAAATCAATCAGCATATTAAAAGACTTGTCTGTCCAATTTCCAAGACACTTAATGTAAAGCATTCTTATGAGAAATGAAAGCGACACTTTTTACAGCTTGGGTATAGGTCTTGTTGAGAATCATCTATCAACTTGTAAAATCTTTTGACCTCAGCAATAGGCCTTTCATTTTCAAAGTGTCTTGGATCATTTATGGCATAATCTTCATTAAGCTACCCAAATGCATCATTTAATAGACCTTGCATGTCATCTGATGCATTCATGTCTGATGCATGATCACTACTACAAAAATGCATTGAAGCTAAACTATTGACATGAAGTTCACCATGTGCCACCCATTGGGTATAGCCTCTTATGAAAGCTTCACAAATTAAATGTTCTTGTATAACTTCGCTTGCTCTTCATATTCCATTCTTGCACTTTTTGTAGGGACATAGTATCATTCATGGAATATTTGAGTTTCTAAATGCAAAATCTAGGAATTGGTCCACTCCAACTCTGTATGCATTGTTTGTCCTAGAAAGGTTCATCCAACTCTTATCCATTTGAAGGCACAAGACACGAATCACTATCAATATGTAGAATTTTAGAATCTTAGACCAACAAAAAGTAACAAGTCCATTGAACTTTGCTAACTTGGTTCACTCGCACAAAATAGATATATAACAATAGTTAGAAAAATTCATGAAATTGACATCAATGAAGAGAACTTTATATGATATATAAAATTTATTATGAAAAACTACTAAGAATTTAGATACAACCTAAAATATAATTTGAACAAATAAACAAGTTGTACAATTAATATATCTTACAAGTCAACAACTATTTGTACAAAAAATATCTAAAAGTTTAATTACCAATAATTTTGTAACTTATTTGAAATTGAGCTAGCATTGGATTGAGAATTTTCCAACTCATGACTCAAGGGTTTTTCTAACAATGCCCATTTCAAGTTTCGAGTTCTCAGAATCTATGATAAAGAAAACACAAGAAAGAATCATTAATATCTTGAAAAATTGTTAGTGTATTGTTAAAACTACGAATGGAGAAGCAAAAGCAATGTTAAGTCCTGCATATCTTTAGAAACTCTTTTCATTAATTTTTTTCTTGTTTAAAATGATTTATTCCCTTTTCTCAATCAATGATTTACTTGTCTCTACGTGCTTTAAATATTTCATTAGTGGCAAAAGTTTGAATGTTACTTACATAGTTAATAGGATGCTATACTTGCATAATATTTGGATGCTTGATAATTTAGCATTTACTCAAAGTTTATATTCCTTACCATCTTAGACAGACGACCTTTCTCTTTTTGTCAAAATTTAGAGGGTGTTTGGCATGAGTTTGTAAGTTTTTTAAGGTATTTAAGAAATACATAAAATATTATTATTGATTATTCATAAATATTTTTTAAAATAACACCTATAAGCTCAAAAGCAAGATATTAGAAACTTCTAAACTCAAGAAAGGGGGAAAAGAAGATTAATAAACTGAGGTTATAAGCTCAACAAAATCTTTTATAATATATTAGAAATATATGTGTATATAAAATATGTGTAAAAATGTAGGAAGTTAGCTTTACTTTATTTTAAGGTAATACTTGAGAGGGGATAATGTAGTTTCTCTGCTGATTAAGAAGCTTTGAATAATAGTTTTAAGCAAATGACAAGGGATGATGCATCCATAGCTACATTGAAGGATTCAAGAATTGCATAGCCCTTGAATTCTTGAATCTTTCAATGTTTATGTTCTTCAATTAAGAAGTCATAACCTCCCAATTTCCAATTAATACCATTACAACAATACTTATTGACACATATCATCATATCTCAACTATTGGGACAAAGAAAGGAAAAGCAAGAACGAAAAGGATAATTAATTTAAAGTAGAGGTGCCCTTAGACTACACCGCAACACATACCACTTGCAAGCCTTGAGAACTTTGCATAAAACAGGACCACATATGTAGCATATTATTCAACTCATATACTTCAAATAATAAAATAGAAAGCAAAGGAGATAAACCAATGCAAAAAATGAAAGAATAAAGGAAATGAATTAACCACAAATACCTAGAAATGCCAACAACCAAACTATCTTTGGTTTATGTCAAGACTAGGGAGCACCTTGTCATCCAATGTGTCTAAATGTTCCCTGCATTTCAGCCAAACATATAAAAAAGGCTGTCAAAATGTTGAGACTAGAAAGTACGCATTAATATATGAAATTTCGGGCCACCAAAAAAGGATAGAGTCAAATCTCAAATGTTATTAATCCAGGCTCATCCACATATATATAGTTGAATATTTTCAAAAATAAATAAAAAAGTGTGTGTATCCACAAGGCTGAGTTGTGACTTAAGATGAGCAAAAGAAAAAATTGTGAAATATTATAAATTATTGTTAGTGTGTTTTTGCCCTTTTCAATTTTTTTTCATTTTTTCTGGGCCATAGACTGGATTTAATATACTGGCCCAAAAATGAAAAGCACTTCCTAAACACTATGGTCACTAGTCTGTTGTGATTAGCCAGTGTGAGATCAGAAGCAATCCAACTATTAGGCATGGTAATGGAATTGAAGTATAGTTGATCAATTAATGGAAGTATATAAATAAGCATATATATATGTATGTATATTATATATTAACTGAAGTAAATATAGTTGATCAATTATATATTATATATATGCAATTATATAGTTGATCAAATATATGTAGTGTGTTACCTAATGTATGTATATTATATATTATAAATATAGTAGATAAATTAACGGAAGTACATAAATATGCATATATATGTATGCGATACAAAGTGATATTTACACCATTAACTCTTTCCATAACTTGTTTTGCAGCTACTTTATCCGTGGGCTTTCCTACATCTTCAAGCCTACATAGAGGATAAAGGACATCAGTACTTTTTAGCATGAAGTAAACTTACACTAAAAAGATATTCTGAATGGAGATCGCTAGAAAAAATGATACAGAACGTATTAGATGTGAACACCTTTCCACCTAAGCTAATGTGTTAGTGCATCATGGAGAAAAACTCCAAACATTGGGTTAGTCGACAGTTGACCCAAAACTTGGATCTTGGAAATGCCAAATGAATTTTGCTTTGTGTTTGGCAGTACGAATTAGGGTATCAAGACCCTTAAGATTGGAATGGTACTAAAGCTCAAGCTACTGAAATAAGCTAGAGAGTGGTGAGAGGCAACAATTCAACTCATTCTTAAACCTGTGAAAATTACTTCAAATTTCTAGCTATGCACATTACATTAATAGGCACACGAAAAAAGTGTACAAATAACACAAAGCATGCTACACCTAGTCTATCTGCTAAAAGCTCAGCCAAGCTCCATTAAATAAATAAACAAGCACACACCCACACACACCCAGTGTTATCATAGCAGACTCAAACAACGAAAGATAGCTCAAATCATCCATCTACAGCTGCTACCTGAAATTGCAAAATTATTTAAATCAAATTTGTATTCATGGATTTTGCAAGAATTCAAATCCCAAAGGCTGGTATTCATGCATTAAAGTAAGGGTTTACTTTAGTTTAAACCCCCATTTTGATTTCATATCAAGTCCCAAAGTTCAAGCCAACAATAAAAAATGGTATAAGTTCAGTTTTCAAATCCTTACATCCTATAAAAATACAAATCCTACGACTTAAAGGTATTTTTCCTAAAATCATGATGTGGAAAATGAGACTTATACCACGTTACAAGAGATTATAATAGTCCAAACCCAGAATTCGAACAGACAGGTATTAGCATACAACTCATCAAAATGCAGCACCTATAGCTAGAAATATATTTATAATACTGATGAATTCTTTTTCATTCTCAAATCAATACCAAGAATTAAGTAGTAATTGTACTAATAATATTCTAGAAATAAATTACTAGTGGTCCCTCAGGATTTCAGAGAGAGTGAAAACAAACTGACTTAAGCTTCCTGATATATGTATAGGTGAATTTGCAGGAGCTCACATAATAAATGTTATTCAATATGTAAAGAACGTACAAAGTTTTCCCTTAACTGTAGCGTTAGGTGACCTGTATTTAACAAGTAAATGGCCTATGCATTATAGTTTCGAATTTTCAGTTAACTATCTTTATCTTTTAAAAGCAGTTTCCTTATTCATAATAGCATCTCTGGTTGTAAAAAGTCCATACAGAGTTAAAAACTAATACTAATAAAATCAGAGTCCAACTGATAGATGGTAAATGGTTAAAGGAGAAATGAATGTAACAAATAGTACTTGTCTCTCCTAGGGTAACAGATAGTACTATATAAAATAAGTACTTGTCATACAATAACATCTTGTCTCATGTTGAATTAAAGTTATTAAAGTGTCATATATATATATGTAATAAGTTAGGCGTTCTATGCATATATAAACATTTATTAGGAAAAGAAAGAAGATATTACAGAAAACTAGGTGAAATTCCTATGGTTAGTCCTGTATCTCTCTTACCTAATAATAGATATTAGAATGGCCTTAGTTACAGTTAGTACAATTTTAACGGTTTTTTTATGCACAATTTTTCTGTTATAAATAGACATTTTACAAAGAAAGGCTCAACAAACATTAAAGTGTTGGAGTGTTCATTCTTTCTAACATGTGATGCTGGTTAGAAATCAGGTTATTTTGTCATTTCGTGTTCAGGTTAGAAAGGCTCAACCCTAAGATTACCACAACACAGTCATGATACAATTTAGCATCAAAACAAATCCTATGAATAGAGAGCAGCAACAACCAAACTGAAGCAAATATCCCAAAAGAACCCACCCAAAATTGCAATAAGTTCAAGAACTTAAGCATAAGCAGAGTGATCACAAAACCTATTATCAAATCAGCTTCCAAAAGTCCAGCTACATTCTAAAGGGAAACAAAATTGCCAGAATTCATGGCGAAAAGAACAGACTCCACCAACATCAAGGTAAACCAATATCAAAATGACTAATTTCAAGATTGAAGGCAAGCAAAAATCACGGCTTCCCTATATTTCTGAACTAGTTTGTTATAGTTGTAGACTACTCTATACTAGAGGATATTGAACAAGTAGAGTCAAAACTTACAAAAAAATGAGCAAGGCCACAATGAAACCCTGATAAATCTTGCCCAATCTCCTTCAGAATCTGAGACAAGTTGAAAAATAGTAAAGCAAAAGCAGAAACACAGGGACAATATTAGCAAAGGAGAAAATCAACTCTTAATTGTAGACTTGTGTCATTCTGCAACAAAACAATAGAGGAATGTTGAAGTTTCCATATTTTTTAGACCTTTCTATTAAGTCCATATGGTTCACATTTAAAGGAAAAAAGCAAGCTGAAGTTTAAAGCCATTTTCTTCAATTTTGTTATAACTCCAAGAAGACAGCCACAGCTTTTTCTCTTCCTATCATAGCTGCCCAGGTCATTTCTCCTTTGTTTCTAGACTTATAAATACATATTGTTTGTATATTATGTGCTTCTCTATGTGTTCCATACATATTATATAGTGTTTGTTTATGGAGCCACACCATTCACAACTATTCACAGCTGGGTATTCTATATCTACTCTAGAAAAAAGTAATAGAGAGAGAGAGAGAATAACTAATTTTGGTTGTCACCATCCACTACTCTCATCGTAGCTACGGTTGGGTTATGAAGAATGAAAAATTTTGGAGATACTAGACAATGAAATCATTTGAAAAATCTGCACGGTTATGCTTAGTTATGAGAATGAAAAATTTTAAAGCTTTGCTAAATCAAACTTTGCTATGAATAGTAGAGGAAGTGAGGATTCAAGGGTTTTGACATGAAGAAGATAGATTTTTGAATTGAGATTGAGGGTTTTGCCAGGCGAATTCGAAAAAGCACTAGTTAAGGGAGGCCTAGTTTTTTTAGTTTTTAATGTTAATTTATTTTTCAGCCAAAAAAATGGTGCTATACTTGCCACCGTGAGCAAACGATAACATTTTTTTGAAGAAAAAAATTATCCAAAATGAGCAATAATAACTAAGGCCACACCTTTTTAGAAGTGTAACAAAAATATATTTATACTTACACTTTTATAAAAATGTAAGGAAGAAATGTGTAATAGTATCTCTTTTTTGTTGTAATTCAAGTCATAGGCACCTTTCAGAATGGTTGGTTAGAAGTAGTCTTGTTTAAGGGTCCTAGTCACTAGGGGTGTAAATGGATATTAAACGGATTGGATACACTGTTTCCATATTCGTATTCGTTTAAATTTTTGAATATTCGGATAAGAATACAAATTTGGCAAATATTAAAAAATGATATTCGAATTCGTATATGTCGGATATTGGTCGAATTCGAAAATATCCGTATTCGATTATAATTATTTAGATTTATTTATATTTTATTAAACTTATTCATATTCGAATTATTTTTTTTTATCTATATTCGATAATAATTATTTAAATATCTATTTACAAATCTCCAAATATGTAACTCTATGAATTTATAACAAAAACATATTTTAATTAATAGAAGAAACTATATAATTTCATAAGAAAGCAATCAAACAAATAGTCTAATTTCTAATTTCTAATTAACTTTATAATTGTTTATTAGTACTTATTCATAATAATAATGGCATTTAAGTATATTAATTATAAAGTTAATCAACAATAATTGCGTTGATTAACTTTATTCTTCATTTTTTTCTCTAAATTACAATAATTTTTTAAATTTATTCTTTTTCCTTCCCAATTCTTCAATTATAATATATATATATATATGAATTATGAGATTTTTATTACAAAATATAAAAATATATTATTTAATAAATATGCATTCGGATCGAATATTAAATGGATCAGATACACATTTACCATATCCATATCCATTTATAATCAGATATCAACTAATCGAATATGGATAATATTCGCTTTAAACGGATGCGAATAAATTTTGTATAAATAGATATGAATACGAATGATAAATGAATTTTTGAATATCCATTTACAGCCCTACTAGCCACTGAGGATGTCGCTTCTAAATGATTTTCACAAAGGCTTTCATATATCTCTTGCATCACGCATTCTGGCCTTCTCAGAGTCAGATGTTTCAAGTGAGGTTGGGAAAACCTATGTTCATAAAAGTGTCCATCTAGCAATGTGAACCTTGCTGCTCCTTGCTTATTTGAGGTCATGGGAAGGATGTTATCTTGGAGGTAGTTCATAATGGGGGGTCATATGACGGAGTGTCGTCTCCAATGTCTATCACTTTCAGGAACAATTGAGTCACGTTTTTTGAGAGTTTTTGGTTTGAAGTGTTTAGGGTCAAGAAAGTGGTTTATCGATTTTTTTATAGCTTCCAAGATGCTAGTTACCTTAGATAGTCAATCAACATCTAAATTTTTCATGCATGGTATTTATGTTAGAGTGAAGCTCTCGAACTTCTTGCGAATTGCTTCAACTCAGTTGAGTTATTTTTCCATATTCTCTACTTTGGCTTCGGAACTTTCTGCGACTTAATTTACTACCAATTGGGAATCACTATATATGGGCTTGTAGATGCCACACTCCAGCTACATAGGCCAGCTTCATATGATTGATCAATACTTCATATTCAACTTCATTGTTGGAGAAAACTGAATTTTACAGCATATTTTAACTCATCTCCTTGGGAACTTTTCGAAACTACAAAAAATTGCATTTTAGATAACAAAACAATTAGTAATAAAGGTTTAATTTATCGTAAGAACATGTTTATTGTAACAAACTATAAATGTCGTTACCAAACTTTTACTTTTTGTGATGATATTGAAAGCTCATTACAATAAGTAGTATTTTGTTACAAAAGGTAACTTTCCAGTGATAGATAGAAATTATCCTTACAAAAAGTAAACCCTTGTTACGAAAAAGTTATTTTTATGTGACAAAGCAAAATATTCATTACAAATAATATTGTATTGTCACGAAATTTTTTTCCTTTAGTGACAAATATAAAACTTGTAACAAAAAAGTTTATCATTGTAAAAAATCATTACTGTTTGATTAAACTTAGTGAAGGATACTTGGATTGGATAATTGGGGCCTAACCCAATACAATAGAAAATTAGTTATTTTGCGATGATTATCTAGACTATTATAAAAAGAAATGGTTTTGTGTTTAAATTGAAAGTTATTTTTAAATTTTCAACTAAAATTGACAATTCAATCTGAAGAGTAAAATGAAAATTTTAATCCATGAAAATAGTTTGGATACCAATTTTCTTAATATCCCAAATTTATCCTTTGAATTTTTTTCAAAAATATTCTAATAATAAGGCTGAAAAGGTGCTTTTTATGAAATCCACTAACTCACCCAACACTGATAAGAATTGTATCATTCCCACAATTCACACAAACACTTAGAAAAATTATACCTCTATCCCAAACCATCCATCCTCCATTAACGTATTAGAAGAACCACACACATATCATTCTTAAAACTTAAAAGCCATGGTTGAGGTGTGAAGTAATATGTATTTGCTATGAATTAAGTTATATTACAATGAAGGAGAAATTTGCATTAAAAAAAATATAATACTCAAAAAATATTTATGCACATGGAATTATGTGCAACAACTACTAGTTTGAGGTAAAAGGTCAGACTCTCATTAATTTCATTTGCTGAATCAAATCGAAAACTTTCTTTCTATCAAAATAACTAAGCATTTTTAAATGAAATAGCCAACATTTAATAACCCAAAAAATAAAAATAAATACTATATATGTAAACCATTTAGGTTTTAATTTGTACTTGCCCAGTTTATAACTTTGCTATCACATATTTTAATTATACCAAACTTGATGAAATTGAAAATATAAGATCTTTTTTATTTTCATATATTCTCTTGATATCATTTTGACAAAATAATTAAAATAATTTGATTTTAGTGCTAAGGATACACGCCCAATTTTCTTCTTCTTCTTCTTTATATTTTTTTTCCATTTTTAAGTTTTATCTACCGTAACTTTCATTGTTTGTTTCACCAATCTAAGTTTTGTCCATTCTTTCACTTCTCTTGGTGACAATCGGCAGGTACATGTTCCTCTCCCCACTCTGTGTGTGCATGTGCGTGTTGTTTTCACCCTTCCTCCCCCACTCATGATTTTCGAAAGGCATCTCTTAGTTTTCCCTTTTTTGTTTTTTGCTGTTTTTTTTTTCCTTCAATAAATTTTAGCTTGGCTCCAATCTAGTGTCTCATTTGGTCAAGTACTCTTTCTATTCTCATTTCCCCCTCATTTCCTCCATCTCTCACACATTTTAGTTTTGACATTTTTCTCTTTTCAATCCATTATAATTCTAATTGTTGTTTATAGTTTTTCCTTTCTTTCTTTTTTCTTTTTTGCTTTGTTTCTGATAGGAGTGTCAACGAGATAAGGCAGGTGCATGGATAGGGCCCCTGCCCCCATGAGGTGAAATACCCCTCGTCCCTACCCCCATCCCCATGGTGGCTACCCATCCCCACTTCCCTATGGGGAGATGGGTATCCATGGTACCCATGGCTTTGATTTAAAAATTTATCAAATTCATAAAAAAACTTTAGAAATTAAAAAAAAAGTACCAAAATTTTTCAATAATGTAAATTACTTCCAAAGTTTAAAGATTGTCAAATATAAGTACATAACATAGGATACTTAATTATGTTTTACATTAAAATATTAAAAGATAAATAATACATAAGCATAAATTTCAAAAGAAGCATAATAATTTTTCAATTCCTCCAAAGAGGTGGGGGTGCTGTGGAAATTGGGAGAATAGATCGCAAAGAATGAAATGAAGTAAATAGAAATAGCGTTTGGCATATATATAAGGAAAGAATAGTAATTTAATTATTTAAATGGGTAACGAGTACCCATGGGGACGAAGACTGTGATCCCTACCCCCATCCTGTTTATTATTTTGGGGAGTAAATTGTCCCCATTACCATCCCCACAAGGAGAAAAGTTTCCTTGAATCTACTCCACCACGGGAGATTCCCATGGGTACTCGCAGGTACGGGTAATTTTTCCATCTCAAAGTAATGGGTAGGGACTGATTTGAAGGGGGATGGGGATTATTTCCAGATGAGGAATGTTGGTAGTTTTTAAAAATAATTGGATGTTAGTTCCTGTAGAATTATTTCTTAGCTCTTCCTACATTTATAAAAGTCCAAAGAAGATGTTGTTACAGGTCTGACTTCCAGATTAGTTCTTACCAATTTTAGTGTGGCCATATGACTGGGCACATGATTATATTTTAATCCTCTGTTAGTTGATGATATTTATATACTAATTACTCTATTACTACATGTTAGGATTTTATACGATTCAATTTAAAAATAAATAAATAAAACAGAGCTTTGTATTTGTCCTAATCTTTTTGAAGTGTTTAAAGTGGTCAAAACTGTAGATCTTCACTAATTGCCTTTGTTTTTGTTGTCTACGATGTGCTGTTGTTTAATTTAAACTTGGATTCCAAGAATGACCAATTTCTTTCTAGAATTATGCACTTCAAAGTTAGGAAAGGAAAGACATTAATTTAGTGCTTTCAACATTTGAAAACTCAAAAGAGTGTAAAATGGTCTTTGTGTGTATCATTTTCAAATCATAAGATGCATTATTTAGAATTATTATACTTTATGTTACATAATATTTCCTACCTCCTTTTTGTGCCTGTCTTTCATAGTGGTGGAGTCAAATGTACATAGAATCTTCACTTTTCTTCTTACATCCTACTTCTTTTGCTTGCTTTTATGGGAAAACATCATATAGCTTTGAATGTCAAAATTGGTAGACATATGGTCGAAAATTAGACCAAATGTGACTGCCAATCAAAGTAATTCAAGTCTAATATAGAAATGTCAAGAGATGATTCAATTTGGTTGTGATTTCGTGTGCATATAGAGAATTTAAAACACATCAAGTTTTGTTTCTTTTATGAATGGAACTTTATCTGGTCACTTTTAGTGATATGTGGGTAGACCTTTATGCCTATTGTTTTTGATTTTGAATCCAAGACAAATTGTATTTGGAGACAATAGATAAGATGTTATTAATCCTTTTCCTTATCCCTTGGTTGAAATGTGTTGGCAACACTAAGAATATTGTTTCTCACATTTTATGAGATTCAAGGAGTAGTAAAATACTATCATATACACTATTTTCTTGGCCTAAAAAGGGTAGTGGCAAGAAACTTGAAAAAGAATCCTTATCAAACATAACTATTAATGCAAGTTAAGATAAAGAGAATGGGAGTACTTAGATGATCTTTAAGTTGATATCTTAAGTCTTTTTTAGATAATTTCCACATCTCATTTTGGAAATTTTCACCCTAATTTTGCTTTTTAGTTCTAGAAACCAGTTCTAGAATTGGAAATTAATTATGCTTCCAGTTCTGGTTCTGGAATGGTTTCTAGTTCTATACTAGACTGGTTTTCAAACCAAAAACTAGTTCAGTTGGTTCTATTTCTGAAAATAGAACTAGAAATTGAACCAAAATTGAAAGCTAATTCTAGACTAGTTTCAAGTTATGTTTCCATAAACTGAAGTTGAATTGGTTCCCAACACTAGAAACTAGTCCAGAACACTTGAAATATATTTGCATTTGTTTCCAGTACTAAGCTAATTTCTAGTTCTAAAAAAAATTTTCTAGTTCTGTTTATGGTATTAGTTTCTTCATCTTTACTTTTTTATGAAATTATGGTCTAATTTTGTTTACATAAACAAAATTTAATATTAGTGATGCTTATGAACATGAAATTTAGTTATGTTACAAATAATCTTAAAACTTTAAACATCTCTTGTATTTCATTAGATTTTGATATATTTTTGAACTAAATAAATTCTTCTTATGATATAAATTTTTTTCCTTGGTACGGGTATGGATAAGAGTTGGATTGGTGAAAAGGATAGATTTAGTTCTATTTATACTACGGGTGTGGAATCATTTCTAAACTTTTCAAGAGAGAATGTTACATACTCTGACAATAAGATCCTTTGTCCATGCAATGATAGTTGAAATACCAAATGTAAAAGCTTTTTTGAAGTTAAAAGAGACTTGCACTTGAAAGACTTTATATGTACTATAAGGAGTGGATATATCATGGAGAATATAAAGTCCTACAGTCTTTTTCTTCCATGCCAAACAGTTATACTAATGATTTTGGGGATCATGATAATGATGATGATGATGATGGTGATGATGATAATGATGATGATATTGAAACAATTGGTGAATTGTTTGAAAAGATTGGAGAGATGAAAGATGCAGAACAACCTGAACACTCTTCAAAATCAGATATAGAAAATTTTGATACACTACTGAGTGATATTATATGTGAACTATACCTAGGTTGCTAGAAGTATTCTTTATTGTCTTTCATTGTCAAGTTACTAAATATTAAAGTGTTGAATAGGATGATTGATAAAGCAATGAGCATCATACTTGAATTGATGAAAGACGTGCTGCTAGAATGAAATATCATGCCACAATTTCTTTATTGGGCTAGGAAGCTTCTTTCTAGAATTAGATTAGATTACAAGAAGATAGAGATTTGTAGATATGATAGTGTACTATTTTGGAAAGATAATAAGGATAATGAGTTTTGTATTATTTGTAAAGAACTTTAGTGGAAATATAATGATGGCAAAAGAAAACAGACTCCTTATAAGGTTTTGCAGTATTTCCCTTTGAAGCCAAGATTATAGAGGTTTTTCATGTTTCCTAAAACTACTTCAAACATGAAGTGGCATGCTAAGAAATACATTGATATAAAAGGTAGGTTGAGTCATCTAGCAAATTCAGTAGCTTGGAAAGATTTTTATGTCCAATATCTTGATTTTGCAACAAATCTTTATAATGTTAAGCTTGGTTTGGCTGCTGATAGGTTTATTCCTTTTAGTAACATGAGTAATTCCTAATGTATGTGGCCTGTTATACTTATTCCATACAATATGCCACTATACAAATGTATGAAGGATGAATTCTTTATGATGCCATTACTTATCTCTGGTCCTCAAGCTCTTGGAAAAGATATAGATGTTTATCTTAGACCACTGATAGATGAACTTAAAGAATTATGGGACGGTGTTCAAATTTATGATGTTTGTAGTAAAAAGCCATCCCAAATGCATGCATCAATTATGTGGACAATCAATGATTTTTCTACAGTTAGTAATTTATTAGGATAGATCAGAAAAAGATATAGGGCATGACCATGTTGTTTGTATGATATAGATTTGACAAAAATTAGAAGTAAGATATGCTACATGGGATAACATCATTATCTAGATAGTGAACATCCATGGAGGAAAAATAAGTTGTTTGATGGTAAGCCTAAAACACATTCTAAACCTCAAGAATGGATTGGGGATGAAGTATTTTTGCATTTGAACAACTTGGAGCATTTGTTTGAAAAGCTAGGAAAGCATTCAAGTAATAGAAAAAGGAAACATGATACAACGAAAGGAAATTGGGTAAAGAAATGCACTTTATTTGAGTTACCTTATTAGAATAAACTTATGTTGTGACATAAGCTAGATGTGATGCATGTGGAGAAAAATATATGTGATAATGTATTGGGCACACTATAAGGAAAGAATTGTACTTGCAAAAATGTGGGAATACTATTGTAAAGGCTAAAGCATGTTATAACTTATCTCCAACTGAGAAAAAAGGCTTTTGTGACTTTCTAAAATTTGTCAAATTTCCTACTGGATATGCTGCAAATATTTTTAGATGCATAAAAGATGGAAAGATTTTAGGGCTCAAATCTCGTGATTTCCATGTTCTTTTACAATGATTAATTCTTGTTGGCATTCGAGGGTGCCTACACAAGATGCTACTTAAGTATTATTTGAGATTGGTTAATTTTTTAGAATCTTGTGCTCAAAGACACTAAAGGTGGAAGAAATAGAAGAAATTGAGAGAAATATTTCTCTTATCTTATGCAAGTTAGAGAAAATATTTCCCCCAGCATTTTTTGATGTCATGACCCACTTGGCTATGCACTTGCCTCAAGAAGCAAAGATTATAGGTCTTGTTCATTCTCATTGGATGTATCCAATAGAAAGGTACTAAAACATTTTTCGTTACATAGATTTACATAATGAATTTATTTTATCCCATACTTGGCAATTATGTTTTTTGATGAGTTTTGTTTGATTAGGTTTCCTAAGTCGCTTAAAGGATATGCAAGCACGTCTGGAAGGTTCAATTGTTGAAGGGTATGTAAAAGAATGTTTAACCTTTATGTCTATGCATGTCAATGGAATTGAAACAAGGTTTAATAGAGTTCGGCAAAATGAAGATGGTGTTGAGGATCATCAAGAAGGTGAATTATCAATCTTCACACTAAAAGTGAGACCATTTGGACCACTTGGGCATTGTGTAGCTCTTTCACAAAAGAGATAGTCATAGCCCACAACTTTATTTTGAATAATTGCAATGAAGTGGATGTTTCCAAGAGGTATGAGAACATATTTATCCCATTTCTCACAAATATCACCATATAATATATTTGATTTATTAACCTCTTTTTATCATTGGATATATTTAGTAAACATATATAAGAACTCAAGAAAGCAAATGAAAGAAATGTTTAAAAATGTCATCAAGTGCTATTTCCTAATTGGTTTAGAGATCATGTAAGTTTTAAGTTTGATGGTATTTTAAATTAAACAACCTTTTATGTCCTAATTAACTAACTTCTTGTTCATTACATACAGATAAATTTGTTGCATCATCAATACTCAAAAGAAGTCTCAGATGAATTACAGGCGTTAGCAAATGGTCCTCAAGGATACCTAACAAAATTCTATTTTGGTTACATTGTGGATGAGGTCTGTATCTGTTTCCACACAAAAATCAAGATGATCGTCAAACTACACAAAATGGTGGATTGGTTGTCAAGGGAGAACACAAAAATAATATGATAGAGTTCTATGGTTTCTTGAGCAAAGTAGTTGAACTAAAATTTCTTCATGGACATAAAGTAGGATTATTCCAATGTGAATAGTATGATAGTGACAATAGATAGACAGTACAAAAAGATAAACACTTTGTAAGTATTGATACAACATCTTGTTGGTATGAAGATCCATTTGTGCTACCAAATCAAGTACAACTAGCTTTTTATGTTAATGACACAAAGTCAGGGGTAATTGGAAGATTGTACAACTTGTGCATCATAAACATCTTTAGGATATTGTAAAACATGAAGCAGTAGAAGTTGAAGGCATCAATGAAGCTGAATATATGGTGAAAGCTACATTTCAACAATATGAGTCAAGTGAGGGTACATTAGTACTTGAAAATGAAAATGATGATTCAATTTGTTTAGCTAGAGAAGATATTGATCCCGATATTGTGGATGAATAGATTCTAAGAAAACTTAGCCAACAAATAACATTTGAAATTAATGATGATAAAGATAAGTCTAAGGATAAAGAGAATGAAACACTCATCTAATATTGCGAAGACAATGCAGATGAGGATGGGGATGATTCGAACATTATTCAAGATGAAGCTAAAGATGATAGCTAGATTTAATTTCCTTCAATCTCGAATAACTTCGGCATGTTATTGATTACCTTTTTGAATAGTGATTCCTAATTTTGTTTAATATACATTGCATTCTCTAGTGGTTTGTATATTATTCCATATTGTTAAATACTAAGATGTTGAATATTTTTATAATTGTGTAGTGAGATGCCACTTAATGAAGTAGCACTATATTGCCCGATAACTAAAAAAAGTAAAGTTGGAAGCCAAGAAGCATCTTCGATCATTCAAGAATCAACATTTATGTTGCCAGCTTTGTCTTCATCTCCTTTGTAACATACTTCATCTAGATCTCCACATCATGAGGAGTATATACAAGAAATAGATTATGAAAGTATATATCATCCTTAGAAAATTCCACTGGTAAAATATTCGTACCTTATGTATTACTTTAATAAAGGGTTAAGCTTGAAAATTATGTATTATTGATCTTTTCATATTTGTTGATGGGTAAACATTAGCTTTCACCAAGAAAAAAGGTAGTGGAGCAAGCACAAACAAGTCTAGAGAGAAAGCCATTATTGATAATGTAAGTATAATATTTATAGTACATATTGATCTCCTTTATCTTATATGATCTAAAATCTAACTATATTTTTATTTTTTGGTTAGGATGGTAAGTTTCCAAAGATTGAGTTCCCTAAATATTTCAAGAGGCCACGTCGATTTGCTAATCACCTTGCAAATGTGATTGGAATTGTTTTTAGGCATAGCCCTGTACTTGATTGTATTAGCCATTGGAATGAGATCCTAGAGCATAAAAAAATTACATGTCTATGTTGGAGTAGATGTGAGTTCAGTTGTGACATTATATTTATTATGTTTGTCTTACTTATTAATGAAGAAACAATTTATTTTTATACATAATTATTGAACTTTTATTTCTTTTAGGCATGGTTTATTATCAAAGGATGGGCAACTAATGAAGTAGCCAAGAAGTATATGGAAAACATGTTTCAAAGGAGGTATACACATTGGAGGGGTCAATTGTTACATCCTATAGAAAGATGATTGCAGCAAGAGAGAATCCAAGGCTAGTAGTCCATTTGATTGGGTACTACTTGAGAAATGGCATGTTTTATGTGATCATTATGAAAGTGAAAAATTAAAGATATTAATAGATTTTATTTGAGATTTCAATATAGTTACACATATTGTCCTAAAATTTTGAGTAAGGTTTTCACTTTTGTCTTTCCATACGAAAATCCAGGCTAGGCCCAAAACTTTTGTTGAGAATAGGTCACACTTACCATATACTGATACTTCAGGTTCAAAATCTTTCCATACATGACAATTGCAAATGATATGTACTTACTAAAGCTCAAATAAATTTGACTCTTTTGTTGATTTTCACTACTAATAACTTTCTCTTTTTGGCAACTTGAAAGGAAAATCAAAGCTATGTGGATAATTTTACAAGGATTTACATGAAAAATGGTACTTTTGTAAATGGAAAGGCTACAGTGATACATGTATGTTTGATTGTATATAATTATCATTTTAATTGAGCATATGTGTTTAATTCACATATAAGATTTTATGCTTAACTTCATGACTAAATGATAGACTAAAATGGAAAACTTAAGGAATCAGGCAAATGAAAATAGAGAAAGTTTAGTTTCTAAGAGGGAAATTGTAAAGCAGACACTTGGCAAGCGCTCTAGATACGAAAAGGGCTTAGGTTATAGAGTTGTGCCTTTTAAATGTAATAAGAGGTCAACATGTGAGTCTTCAAAGATTGAAGCATTTAAACAAAAATTAAGTAGCAAGAAAGATGAATTACAATATGCTACTTCATGCATTAAATCTCAAGAGGAAATGATTGAAAGTCAACAAGTCCTAATTCAAAGTTATGATGAAGAAATAGTTGGTCTTAGAGAAGGTTAAAATGAACTAAAGCAAATGTTGTTGAAAATTATGCAACAAAATAATCCAATTAATCAAGATAAGAATTATAAGTTCATACTTCTATTTTGTTCGCATCACTCTTATACATTTTACATTTCATTGCAATTTGATTTGATCATTTTTATATAGAAAATACAATTAGAAAAATTTAGTTAATCAAGTGGTATTATAGTGTATAGAAGTTGTTGTTCTGTCATAAAGAGTTAATCATGTGATATTTATGTTGCTGCAAACTTTGCTTTAGAATATTTCTATGTAGCAAAATTGTTTGCTATTTTTTGCTGCAAACGACAAAAACTTTTGCAAATAATTATTCTACTGTTGTAGAATTTCTATAGCAAAAATTTTCTATGATTTTAGAATTAAATGGTTTTAGAAAGGACTTATATTTTGGTAACTAAATGATTTTGTAGCAAAATTGGTGTCAGCACTGAAACTAGTTATTTTGTGCATTGTATTGTTATAGCTTTTCTAGTAAAATTTGCATTTGAATTAAAGTAAAAACACGTATTCATATCTCAAAATTTTTTAAATTGTCTCTTTACATTTATGTACAAGTAGGAGATGACAAAGTGGTGCAAGAAAATTGGAGAATGTGTGTTGAGAAACTTGTTTTGCGACTAGGTACTTTTTTGCAATTTTATTTTCCAAAAGTATTAACTTTAGGATTGATGTGCTACTCTAAAACTATTTGTCTCAAATAAATTCCAACTACTCAGATATTATTAACTTTGACGTAAATCATTCAAGTTCTTGGCATTTTGTTTCTTATCTCTTATTACAAAATGGATATCTTTACATAAGTTTTATGTGCTTGTGAATTTTATGATATGAGTTGTTCAAGTTTTCTTGGTTGTTTTTACTTATTCTAGGTTCTACCTTCAATAAATTTAAATTTTGGTTATATTTGCGGGCTTTTGAAGTGAATGGCCCAAGAATGGAGAATGCGAAATGAATATGAAAACTCAAATATTTTGATCACTCAATTATCCTACCATGAATACTCTTTTCAAACATGTTGCAATGTTTTGTCTCATTAAAGCTACAATATTTATAACTTCTTTATATTCTCTTTTGTAACAATTTGGATAATATCTTTAATTTCAACTATGCTTATGTGATCCAAGTTGTTGCTTTTGTTAGCTTAGTATGACACTTCTTTGTTTTGAATTTTATTTTCTATATATTTATGTTTTATGTGATATAATGATTATATGTAAGGACTTCCAAATAGTTGCGATAAAATTTTAGTTTAGGTTCTAAAAATTGGTTTCTAACCCTTTCGATACAAATAAAAATATAGGTCAAACGTTTGTTTTAGTGATTCTATGTCATCGCATTTAGTATTTGTAACAAAATTACTATTTTCCATAAAATTAAAATATTAATAATTGTGAGTATTAGTGAGGACCTTATGTTGTCATAATTAACTATTTTTAATGAACTTATTGTTACAAATATATATTAAAAAAATATTTTCAAATTGATTATTGGTAACAAATGCTTGCCTTTTATAAAGAATGTCAATATTTTTGTAAGGATAACATTGTCACTAGAACTAATGATATCGTAAAGAAATATCCATTGTTACCAATAAATTTGTGACAAAAAAGAATGTTTGTTACCTAAACTTTTAGCTTCGAGCTTTAGAGGACAAAAATTGCAATGAAGATTTTTGTTACAAAAAGTTACCGTGACAAAAAAAATAACCTATTGTAACAAATGTTTTTCTCGCCAAAAGTAAAATTTCTTGTAGTGACTACTTAAACACTACTTCTAAAGCTAGTGGATGATTCATCCACATATAAAGTCCTAGTAAGGAGGGAACTTCCAGTGTTGTCTCTTGTGTCTTTGACTCTTAAGCCAGCTAAGACTTGGGCTTTATGTCTAATTGGGGACGATACTTGATTTCATATTGAACTGACTCCACAACGCATTTGGGCATTTTACCAAAAGCCTTTAGACTACTTAGTATCCTTTTTAGTAGGTGATTGGTGTGTACTATGATTTAGTAGGGCATGGAAATAAGCTTGGAGCTTCCAAGCAATGGTTATGACCACAAGGCCAACTTCTTAATGGGTATGTTTCTTATCTCTAAGCTTTGTAAGAGTCAGCTAACGTAATAAATTAGTTGATGTTCTTTTCCTCCTATTGTACCAAAACAGCACTGACCACTATCATGGTAGTGCCTAAATCCAAGTATAATGGTTTTCTCGTCTTTGGATTTCTCATCCATAGATTCCTCAACAACAGGTTAATGTTAAGTACTCCTTCAGTTGATGGAAAGGTTTTCATGTTATTCAATCCATTTGAACGCCTTAGCTCCTCTTGAGACCTTGAAAAAGGTAGTCCCTTTCCAACAAACCAAGAGATGAAGTAGTTTAGAGCAGCTAAGCATTTAGCTAGTATTGTACTTCTTTGATGGTCTGTGAAGGTAGCATTTAGATTACCTCTTTTATCTTATCGAGGTTAGCCTCTTTTACACTGTTAAATAATGTACCCTAGGAACTTCTTTTCGTGCATGTTGAAGGTGCATTTTGCTTATTTAAGTCGCATGTTGAACTTCCTTAAGATAGTAAAGAATTCTCCTAGATCACAAAGGTGGTCACTTTGCTCTGTTCTTAACTAACATATCATCTATGTACATCTCTAAGTTCCTCTCAATCATGTCCTCGAACATGTGGTTTACCAACCTTAAGTAGCATCGATGTTCTTGAGCCCAAAGAGCATTATGTTCTAATAGCATATCCCATGTGCAATTATGAAGCTTATGTTTGCTTGGTTTTTTGGGCAAGTGAATCTTGTGATACCCTTAGTAAGTATCTAGAAAGCTCGACATCTTGCACTCAATTGTAGAATCCACTAGTAGGTCTATCTAAGGGAGTGGGAATGGATCCTTTGAGCAAGCTTTGTTCAGGTTTCTAAAGTCAATGCTAGTCGTCCATTTTCCATTTGGCTTGGGCATTAATATCATGTTAGCTACTCTCTTAAGGTATTAGACGAACTAGATGTACTTAGCTTCTAATAGCTTGTCCTCCTCCTATTCAATTATTTAGTTCTACTCTGCTCTAAAGTTTCTTCTTTTCCACTTCATTGGTCATGCATCTGTGTTCACTTTGAGGTGGTGCATGATCATGTCTAGGAAGATTCCTTGTAGGTCCATCACACTCCACATGAAAATCTCATGATTCTTTCCTAGGAAGCACACCAATTCCTTCTCAAAGTTTAAGTCCAATAGGGCTTTAAACTTGGTGGTCTTCAATGGGCTACCTAAAACAATCTCCACCATTTTAAGCTCCTCTTTGGCTTTGAGTTTAACTTCTCAACTTTTCTTGTCTATCCACAAGGTTCTAGTGAGAGAAGTTTCTAGCTTTAGTGAACTAAGTGCCTTGCAATCTCCTTTCTTTGGTGAGTGGGGTAAGTGTTTTGAAGTAGATGTTCCACACTTGGCTAGTTGTCAGTAGCGAGGGCGTCTTCAGTCGACCATTCTCCATGTTCCTTTCTCAGAGCACTATTAGAGTATTGAAATCTCTAGCTCTAGATCTTGTCTGTATCCTCAAATTTCCTTGTTTAAGAAGGGATTTCCCACAAATGATACCAAGATAATGCTTCACAGAAATGGAGTTAGGGCTTTTTTCGAAAAAAATATAGTAGAATAGGCTTCTATTCTTGGAACGCACTTGCTTATAGTCAAATCTTGAGTTTTTTTATAAAAATAATTAGATCTCTCTTCTCTAGCTTTGAAAGTGAGTATTTATAGTGACTAAGTCCTTAGTGGGCTTTGACCTACTTGGGTTTATGTGCCCGTTTTAATGGTCTCAATTTGTTGGGCTCACTAGCCCTTTTCTTATTTATTTGTTTATTTAGTTGGGCCTCTTTATTTATTTATTTTTTATTTACTTTTATTTTATCCATATGGCCTTATTTTTTTCACATCGTTTATTGTTTTTGTTTGTTATTAGATCCAAGAGTTTATCTTGCACTAGTAACTTTTTCTTTTAGTAGAAAAACAATAATTCTGATGAGTGTAGGCTAATTTTAACAAACCACTTAAACATATTATTAAAAAAGATATCTACTATGAAAAAATTACTATGAAATTAATTTTGTAGCTATAACCACAAATTATAACCACAAGTTTTCATGGTACATGTAATTATTTTAAATTACAAGCAACAAAAATGATTAATTGTCAATCTATAATCTTGTATATTGAAAGCACAACAAATTAGATGTCATTATAAAAAAAAGAGTAACAGTGACCACTCGAGTAGTCACTAAATAAGCAAAAAAAATTGGTCACTATTAGGGTTACGAAAACCCTCACCACTAATTTGTATTGGTCACTAAATGATCACATGCCAATAACCACAATATTCAGTAAATGTGAATTACTTACTAACTACTATACAAAATATATTTTCATGCATTTATTTCAATAATATAATGCATATCATATATACAAATCAAATAATAATTACAATATTCTTATAAGTTACTATTATTTGGCGCTCTAAAATTTACCTCTAAATTTTAGGCACATTTATCATAATATATAAACACATTAAAAATATTATATAAATGCTATTAAAAATACTATATACATACTAATATATATAATAATAAATAGTATACACATATACATAATAATACATGTATATACTAATGAATGCATAGTAATATATAATATTATATATAAGTGTGTATTTACTCAAAATATATGCTCACATCTCGTTTTCTTTCTTTGAATATGAAAATTATTCTTATTTTTTTCTTTGTGCATCTATATATACACTTATAGATATTCAGTTCTATGAATATAATAAAGAAATATTTATTGTTATATATTTATAGATGAAATTTGTATATTTATATATTTTTCAGATATATGCATATATTATTATAATAAAATTGTATATATTTATATATGTAAATAAATAAATACAATATTTTATTACTTATATAAATATAACATAAATTTCATGCTTCCATATTACAAGACTATGTCAAAAATGGAACTTTATATTTGTGACGGATTATTAAGCGAAAAATGCGATCACTAATGTTGGTGTTTGAAAAAGAGTTCAGTTACTAATTAGTGATCAAATTATGACTGAAAAAAGAGTTTGGTCACTAATTAGTGATTGACTTGATGACCACATAAAGGCAATCACTAATTTGGTCATTGATTGATCACTAAGTGGTTACTAATCTTTTCAAAAAATTTACATTTGAATTGGTTATGAATTGATCATTAAGCAATCATTGATTAATGACTGCATTGTGTCGTCACTAAAACTCAATTTTTTTGTACTGTATGCATTATTCGTAGAAAAATTAATATAAATATATGTTTTTATATATATACATATAAAGAAAATAATAACCATTAGCCGTATTGCTTATAGATAGAGTTAACTACTAAAACATCTGTTCAAAGTTGGCTAGATCAATCTATAGCAACAAATTTTTCATATAGCTATGAATTAGTCGTAGCTGATTCCCTAACTTTTTTGTAGTGCATATGCATTTATTTTCATTTTGCCAATATTATTTTTATCATTAAATTCATTAGTCTTATTCGCAAATATTTAATAAAATTAAATTTAAATCCCAATTATTTCTAGACCAATAATAAAATAAAAGTAATGAAACAAATAAAACATAGAAGTAGAATACAGGATCTTGTTATGATCGGTCTCTATGTATCGGCTACTGATGCATAAATCAGTCATCCGATTCTTGAAGTAGTCAGGGCAAGTTGGGGGTTTTGATTTTTCAGAAACATGACTTAAGTAGACAAATAATTACTTGCGGAAGCAATTGTCATAAAATAAATGGTTATATCTATTTATCCTATTGCTTGTGGAGCTTTCATTTCTGTCTTTACTAGCAGTCTTGAATGGTGTAAAAACAATGCCCGAGACCATTTCAATTTGACTTGAAAATGAGAATCTAATATATGTACATATATATCTATATATATTGTTACGAAATTTAAGAATCTGATAAGATTGAGAGACTAAATTATGTGGCTTGAGGTGTGGATACAATTTTTTTAAAATGATTATTGCCCCCACTATGAGTTTACTGCTGGGTTGAAATGGCAATTTACTTTTAGGATACAACAAAACCATTCGAAATCAACGAATAGCAACTTCGAAGAGCTATTTACAGATTTCTCTCAAGAACCTTTAGAAGGCTTTTTAAGTATATGAGGAAATTTTAATAAAGAAGGAAAGACTTGTTTGAAAATTGTATATATGCTGGCACTTCTATTGTGTTATATTTATAATAACCAAGGACATTCTTTTTCAAGTATTATAATAATTTTCAATAGTTATATCAATACAAATATAACTATTTCTTGAGAAGATACAACTTTTAATACATGTTTGAAAAATCACAATTTTTCCAAAGAACTTGTAATTAATTTTTTGAAAAAAGAAAATAAACTTATTTTCCTACCCAAAATTAATTTTTTGCAAAAGAAAATAATATTTCTTAAACACATGTGTGTGTGCCACGTATCCAAGTGCCAAGTGAATTTAATTTAAATATATAATATACTTTTTAGCTTTCCTCTATATTTTCCCTCAAAGTTTTAATTCGAGCTTTTAAGTGTGTTCTTCTTTATAAAATAGAGAAGATTTTCTTATTTTTCCAATATGGTACAAACACGCTTATATTCAAACTCAAATTCTAAGCTACAATATATATATATATATATATTATAACATATATGTATGAAGACCTAAGTATGCATTGGGTTCAGTTATCACATTGGATTAGACAGATAATATAAACCGAGTGATATGGAAGTTTTGATTAAACATAAGTCTATTAGAAATCGATTAAATTATGATTCCGAGTTGACTTGATAAAAGAGTGCTGCTTTGTAGGAAAAATTCGAAATTGATAAGGATGACAAGCAGTTTTACTTGTGAAAGACGAGCACTTTTTTATCTATTTATACTATAAATAATGCATCAATATTGTTTAATTTGACGTATTTTCGAATGTTCTTTCTAAAATTCTCTTATTATATATATATATATTTTAATTTTTATAACCACAAAGTTTTATTTTCTTTTCTTCTCATTACCTATCACGCGCCTCAAAATTGAACCATACAATCTAGTCTCGAAGCGTGAAACTAAATCCCATAATCTAAACTCTTAAAGTTAGACAAGAACTCAAACAAATCCAATGATAGTTTTATAAACCAAAAACTCAAAGTACCATTACCTAACTTCAACTAAAACAAATAGAATCCATGATCAATAAAATAGAAATAACAAGATTTGGAGAAATGCAATAGTCTACTGCAAAAGTTTAAACTAAGCCTTCAATCTTGATACCATCTTACGTAGGATCCACCTTCTCACTAGGACTAGGATCTAGTTCTGCCAAAAGCAAGTTAAAGAAAAGAAAAGAGTGTAAGTAAAAGACTTAGTGAGTGCCAAGTGTGTGGATGTGAGTTCATGAATTTAACATGATTTGTACAGTAAAAATATTCGAGAAAAACATAAGTGGAAATTTTTTTAAACAATCAAGAGTTTTATAAATAGTCAAGTAGTAACAAGTCAAAAGTTTAATAAACGGTTTCCTAAACTAGACTAACAATTTAAATGCGATGATTAGATAGTGGTTGTTGTAGCCAATCAATCTTATGACTCCCACTATAATATTCCCTTATCGCTCTAGGCAATGTTCGACCTTACCAAAATAATACCTTAGCATCCTTGAGAATTCCTACGACCCATGTCAACCACAAACAACTTCTGCTGCGCTAGGGCAATTAAGCCATGGGGGCTTGGGGGTTCAACCAGCTAGCCCACTGCTACCCAGTGAAATCCCTCGCATACCTAGATCAAGTTGGATCAACTAACAGTAACAATAGCAGTAACAGTAATCTATTGATTATTGAATTTAATTGCTAGTTTAAAAGCATTAAAAAAAGTCATAAAAGCATATGTTTTCTTTTTTTTGGAAATAAAACAAGAAAAATATTTTTTTCTGTGTAGTGGACTACATATAGAGTACAATGTATATTAAAAAGAAGTTTTATAACATGCGTTACTATACATATATCCTTTTGGTTTTGAAAAGTAATATCATATACTGGTTATAAATTGAGGCACTCACAACACTCGTCAGTAGGATCAAGGACCAACCTTGAAATATTAGGTTCCACGTCACTTGCTAACACAAAGTAATGTTTATCTAAATTAATCTCCCAATTTAATTCGTACTACCCAATGATATCCTTCTAAGAGATTAATATAATGTCCTGCCAAGTTTAACCAACAAAATACAACTTTAGATTTTTTTTACCTAATTAATACGAAACCTCCATTATTTTTACCCAAGGATGGAAGGTAAAAATCTTAATCAATTTAATATTCCTAATTGAATTTTTTTTTTTAAGATTACATTTAAACAACGCAATTACACCGAAATGGCGTGGCTGCTAATGTAAATATCCTATGGAAAACAAAAGAAACTGCCCGTTTTATCTACTCATGATTCCAAAATTTGGCTTACTAGCTAACACATGGTACCACTTGTTTTCTCATCTCCAGGGTTAACAATTTCCATTGACAGCATGTCTATCTCTCCATAAATATTCACACTATAATCCCCGCCGTGCGAAAGACAAGATTTGATTTCTAATAACATCAATCTATCAGTTCTATATATATACATATACACACACTAAATAGGTTGTTAGCTATCTTATATATAGAGAAATACATACCCATTAAGCAACCACAAGTTCCGCCTATATATATATGTGTGTGTCTGTTGGTGGTCATTAACGTATCATCAAAAACCTATGGAAAAGAGAGCACTTCCTTTATTATAGTTTAAACTACTAATTAATAGGAATAATATTAATTTAGCTCTCAAGTGTAATTATTCTATGAAAAATGTAATTGTTAATTTATGGTTATAAAACACCTCCTATAATCATCCCCCTAAATAATCTTATTAATATAAAAATTCAATGACCCACTCTTATTAGATGCTAAAAATCAAACTTAAAATATCTATAGATAATTAAAATAAAATAAAATGAGTACAAAAAATTAAGCTTAAATCTACCAACGATGGTACAATAAGGGACCACATGCCTTCCTAGGTATAAATATTGAGGAAGTGGGGTAATTTCTTAATAAAAGCATGAAGTATTCTTTGAAATTGCCGGCAAAACATGTAGGCATTTTTACCCAAAATTTTATGTTTGCCTTGTCCATCTTTCCTTTCTTTCTTTTCTTTCCTTGTCACCACAATCACCATGCTCTATTTCTTCCCTCTCGTCTTTCTTCGTCTTCTGCTGTTTTCCCCTTTTTTTCCTTTTTGAAATTTGATTGTGTGGCTAGTGTTTTAAATTGTGGAGACTATATGTATGAAAGAAGTGGTTTACTCCAACTAGAACTCTAGTTATAATATTTGTCATATTAGAATAATCCTATAATAATTCTAATGTAATTATTATTATTTCTACAATCTCAATTATTAATTCTGAGTAATGATATAATACTAGTTGATATGGGATAACTTAACATGCTATCGATCTCAGAGGGCCCCTAGGCCTACTTAACATGCAGGCCCAACAACGCTTCTGGACCCCACTGGGTCAAATTACTCGACCACAACTGCTTGGTCTAATGGATTGTTCTTGATCGTACTCAATGGGGGGTTTCAAGCCACTTGATCCGTTCAACCATCTCTCTGATCAATCGCCTTATCTATTGGATGATTGTCAACCAGAATGCTCACTCCAGCGTTGATTTATATCGTTGCCACATTTAATGCGCGCACCACGCAGTATAGTCTCTACCACCAACTCTGGCAGAGAGGCACCTACCTAGAGTACTATTCATCCTAGAAAGTAGGAGATGATACCACTTGAAATAGTATTAGGATTGAAAATAACTATTAACCCCCAAGCAAGGGCAAGAACCCTCTACACTTGATAAGGACATCTTAGACATATCATCCACCGATAGAAGGTTATAAATACCTTATTGCCAGCCATACTCCAAGTAATGCCATATACACTACACGCTCCTACTCTTTTGTTCAATTACCTTATTTCGATCAAAACTAACTTAGAGCGTCAAAGTGCCTTCACCAGGGCATCTTAGCTAATTTAACATTTACCATTTGTTGCAAATCTCAGACCTTGAAAAATATTGCTATTGGATCATTCGACCTCTCTGATCAAATTAGCCCAAACACAACCTTATTTAATAAATACGACTTTCAACCTCATTATTTTGGCGTTGTCTGTGGGAAATTGAGATTGCAACTAAGAAAATGGTGAACACAAGAAGAGCAACATCTGAGAGAGAGAACAACAGGAGGTCCGCATCTCCATCTCCCCCTTTACCTTAGCAAGGTTTGCATACTCTAGGCCCCAGCGTCTCGCAAGAGCAAGTTGTAACATTGATTATACCTTAGCTGATATAGTTGATAAGCGAACAAATATCCACACAAATCTCTATTGAACTTTCTACTACATTAAATAAGCACACCATCGTGCTAGCCCCAGCTAGCAGGGCCACTCCACAATTGTCTCCACCAGATGAGAGGACCCCTTGGGATAGTTGTGGTCACCAGAAGTCCAAGCAGCCACCAACCAAATGAGATGTCAGTCCTAGATGCCCCCAGAGAGAGAGGGGGTGATCAAGCTTAGAGAGAAAATTGCTAACTTTGTAAACAACCATGTTGACCAACTCAAAGAAGTTGATGAATTCACAGACCACATGACCTAGCCTATTTAAGCCCTACAGAATGATAGGGTTGAGTATGCAAGACCATATTTTGGTTAGAACGCAACCCAATCTTATCAAAAGGAGTGGGAAGAAGTTTTCCACCAAGTGCAACAACTAAACAGATATCTTGACGAGATCTCAAGGAGAAATATTTAGAGGGTGCCCAACATGAAGGGCCCCCAGAGGTCTCATTGAGAGAGAGACTCCTCTTTTATCCAAGAGATTATCGATAAGTGCATTGCGGTCAATGCTAAAATCCCAACTGAACTACCCTGATACGATGGCTCAACAGACCTTAATGAGCATTTAATATAGTTTAAGCATATAATGCAACTGCATGAGCATAACAAGTACATCCATGCTAAGATGTTGGTGACCATATTCCAGGGCATAACGCTCGATTAGTTTGTTAAGTTGGAGCCTTTCTCGATATACTCCTATGACTAACTCTGTGACAAATTCCTTTACCAATTCTTCAGTCAGAGAAAGGAAAACTCCCCCATACTCACTTTCATACTGTCAAGCAGAATAGGGACAAGTCCCTCCGTGACTTCTTTATGAGGTTCAACATAGAGGTCTTGAAGATAAACAATCCTAGGATTGAGTTCCTGATTGATGTGTTGTTCCTCGGACTTAGGCATAAAGAATGCACCAATGCACTACTGCAAGAGTGCCCGAGGTCAATGGAGGTATTTCTCAACCTGGCAGAGAGATTTATGACTCAAGAGGAGATGAACAAGCTGAAGTTCAAAAACTCTAAGGTCAATAAAAAGAAAAAGGAAAGAGACAATCAAGTCTCCAATGAAGCGCTTCCATGACTATACCCCATTAAATATTTTGAGGAGAGTGGTCCTATTTTCCATTTAGCATGACAATCTCCTCAAGAAATTGAGGAAGCTAATGGAGACTGAAGTGATGAAAAAATTGAAGAAGTACTGCAACTTTCATAAATAAAAAGGGCATGACACAGATAAATGTTTAAATCTCTAGGATAAAATTGAGAGGCTCATCAGACAAAGCCTTCTCAAAAAATGTGGTTATGGAGATGTAGGCTGAAGAGGGAAAAATCTATTGGACTCCATGTAGAGAAAGTTTGGTTAGCTCGAGAAGGGAAGACAAAGGAAAGAAACCAGCCTGAGATGATCGCCCGCCTATCCGAGGAGTAATTGATATGATCACGAGAGGTTCAACTGGGGAGACTCAAAATCAGAGAAGAGGTAGACTTATAGAAGGCCAGAGTTGACCAAAGCCTCACCTGTCAAAACAACATATCATCTATCGACGAGCACAGAGTATATTTCTTTCACTGATAGCATCCTGGCCTACCTCAAAGGAAAGAATATCAACCACAAAAATAATTACCCGATGGTGGTCTCTATTGAGATCATCAAATTTGAAGTGAGAAAGGTTCTGATCAATAATAGTAGCTCAGTTACAATTATCTTCCTCTCCACCCTAAAAAGAATGAACTTAGGGCAGCTGAAGTTTGAACCTATGTGTGCTCCTCTAGTTAGGTTTAGGGGATCAAAAATCATCCTAGAAGGGTTTATCAATCTTTCGACATCATTTGGGAAGCCCCCCCGAAGAAGGACTTTGATGGTGAACTATCTAGTGGTCGACACCCTATTCAGTTACAATATCATAATCAGTCCTAGCCCTCAATAACTTCTGTGCTATTGTTTTAACCTATCATATGAAGATCAAATTTTTGACCTTAGCGAGGACAAGTAAGTTGCTGTGTAACATCAAGGAAGCTTAGGGGTGTTACAATATTTCGATCGAGTCAAGCGAGCAGAAGACTTAACCACAATTGAAGACCTTGGGAGATACCTCTGTAGTGGAACATGAGGAGGTCCAAGCACATAAGAAGTGAAAGCTAAAGGATACCTGGGTAGAGCCCATCAGGAAATTTAAAACTATTAAGCTAGAATAAGAGAACCCTGATAAGACAACTCAAATTAGGATAGATATGGGCCCTCACCTGAAATACTTTATGGTCAATTTCTTGAGGAAAAATATTAACATCTTTTCCTAGAAAGCATCTGACATCTAAGGAATCGACCTTAATGTGATTGTACACTGCCTCGATGTTGACCCTTCATACAAGCCAATCAAGAAAAAGAAAAAGATATTTAATGCCAAGAGGACCCAGATCATCGAAGATGAAGTTAGAAAACTCTTAGATACAGGTTATATTATAGAAATTCAATATTCTTCTTGGCTTTATAATGTTGTACTTAACCCAAAGAATAAAGAACAATGGCGTATATGTAACAATTTCACAGATTTAAATAAAGCTTACCCTAAGGATCCTTACCCTCTACCTTGAATAGATTTATTGGTAGACTCCACTGTTGGTTGTAAGTTATTAAGTATGATAGATGCATTCAAAAGCTATCATCAAATATTCATGGCCCCTAAGGATAGGGATAAAACTTCTTTTATGGTTCCCAATGGAATTTATTGCTTTTTGATCATACCTTTTGGGTTGGTCAAATTTATGTTTAAGAATAAAATAAGCAAGTCGATAGAGGTCTATGTCAACGACATGATTGTAAAGACGAAAAAGGCCTAGAACTATTTACTTGACCTCAATCACACTTTTGCAATTCTAAGAGCATTTGGTCTAAAACTGAATCTAAATAAGTATATGTTCGAGGTTCGATGAGGTAAATATTTAGGTTATATGGTTAGTCAGCGGGGTATTGAGGCTAATCCACAGAAGATTCAAGTTATTTTGGCTATTACCCCATCCCGAACAGTTGAAGATGTATAGCGGCTGGTTAAAAAGATCATTACCTTTGCTAGATTCATTGCAGATTGGTAAACAAGAGCTTGCCTTTCTTCAAAATTTTCAGGAATTCTAAGAAGTTATGTTTCCAATAGAATGTACAATGTGATCAAGTGCTAGTCGAATTAAAGTAGTACTTGTCCTCTCCCTCTATGCTTGCCAAACCCAAACTTGGTAAAGTACTTCAGATATATTTGGCAGTTTCAAAGGCATTGATTAGCTCGGTCCTAATCTCGACCAGAGATGGAAGCTATCGACTAGTCTACTATTGCAGTAAGTAGTTCCAAGGGTCGAAGCATAACTACTTAAAGATCAAGAAATTTGCCTTGGCATTAGTCACCGTGGCTTGGAATCTACGTCCATATTTCCAATCTCATGCCATGATAGTGCTGACCACCAGCCATTGAAACAAGTGTTGTCCAAGCCAAACACATTTGGGAGGTTAACCAAATAAGCCATCAAAATAAGAGAATTTAACATCATTTTCTAGCCTAGAACAGCTATCAAAGCTCAGGTTTTGGTGGACTTCATTTCTAAACAAGTCGACCTATCTAAGAAAAATTATGAAGCCCCTCTTGTTTAGACTTTGCATGTCGATGGATCTTCAACCACATTTGGAGATGGAGTAGGATTAGCTCTCCATTCCCTAGGAATGGAGGAGTATGATTTTGCAATAAAACTCGACTATGCAATTACTAATAATGAGGCAGAATATGAGGTTCTCCTCACTAGAATGAGGATGACACTTGATTGAGGCATCGAGCACCTAGCTGTGATCACAGACTCCCAGTTGGTAACAAAATAAGTCAAAGGGAATTTCAAGGCAAAGGATTTAACGATGAGCTGGTACTTGGCGGAGGTTAGAAAATTGCATCAATCATTCAAAAAGTTCACCCTCAGTCAAATACCTTTGTCTGAGAATAAATGTGCAGATGCCCTATCCAAATTTTACTAGCTCAACTAGAGGCACAAAAGATAGAACAATAACATTTTTGGTCATCGATAGGCCGTTGATCGGCCCACTCGAGGAAAACCTAGTAGGGAGCATTGAGGAGATAGTTTTTTCATGGTAGGATCTAATCGAACTCTACTTGAGTTATGACATAGTCCCTAAAGATAAAAATGACACCCAACACCTTCAAGTACAAGTTTCCAAGTTTGCGCTCGACAAGCACGATCAATTATATAAGAGGTCAATCTCTAGACCGCACCTAAGGTGCCTAGATCCTGAGTAGGCTCTTAAAGTATTATAGGATATCCATGTAGGCATGTGTGGGAACCATTTTGGGGTAAGATCCCTGCATATAAGATAATCAGGTATGGATACTTTTGGCTGACATTACTGAAAGACTTTATGAATTTTGCTTGAAAATATACATTATGCCAAGTTCATTCAAACCTACTGCATCAACCTACCATACCCATGGTCAGTGGTCAAATTCTTGACTATTTGACCAGTGGGGGATCGATATTTTGGGCTCATTGCCAAAGTTAATAGGTTAATGAAAGTTTACAAGCATAGCAGTCAAGTATTTTACCAAGTAAGTCGAGGCTGAGGCTATCCCACAGATAATCGATGCCGCCATCAAGAGTTTCATTTGAAAAAACATCATTTATCATTTTAGCTTATCTAAGATCCTTATTTGAGACAATAAAACTCAATTCCAGAGCAGAAGTACCAGAAGTTGGTACGAAGCCTTGGGGATCGCCTATGACTTTACTTCAGTAGGTAATCCTTAGTCAAACAACCAGATAAAGGTGATAAACAGAACAATCCTTGATCATTTCAAATCTAAGATACAAGATACAAGGTTAGGTTGGGTAGACGATCTCCTAGGAGTATTATGGGCATACAGGACAACACCCCATACAGCCACAGGTCACAGCTTGTATAGTCTGGTTTATGGGTCCAAGACAGTCATCCCCTTAGAACTAATACAACATACAGCTCGAGTCGTTCACTTTTAGTCACTCAGAAACATATCAAAAAGAAAACTCGACCTTGAGACTATCGATGAGCGAAGATATGAAGCTTACAATACTATACAATGCTATAGGTTGAAGATAGTGGAATACTACAACAAAGGGGTCAAGTTGTGCCATTTTAAAGTTGGAGACCTCATTCTCAAAAAGGTGGAAGTGTTTAAGAATATTGGCAAACTTGACCCAAAATGGGAAGGACCCTATACTATTGTGAAGGTATCAAAGCATAACGCTTACCAACTTGCTAATTTAGATAGGGATGAGATCCCTCGCCCATGGAATGCCATCAACTTGAAGAAATTCTACGTATGAAATTACATTGTAATCATCCTCATATTCTTTGAAACGAATAAAATTTCAGGAATACTGCTACCATTTGTTTGCATCGTCACAGCCGTATCTATTTTGTCAAGTTCTCAAGTTAACCTCATAGTGGACGAATAAGTAGCTTCACGCTATTACCCAGAAGTTTTAAGTCAACCTTGTAGTCGATGAATAAGCAGCTCTATGTTGCCACCCAAGTTCCAAGTCGACCCTGTAGTCAACGAATAAGTAGCTTCACACTACTAGCCTAAAGTTTTAAGTTGACCTCGTAATCAACGAATAAGCAACTTCATGCTGCCACTCAAGTTTCAAGTTGACCCTATAGTCGATGAACAAGTAGCTCCATGTTGCCACTCAAGTCTTATGTCGACCTTATAATTGATGCAAAAGTAGTTTCACACTACCCAACCAAAGTTCTAAATCAACCATGCAGTCAACTCAAAATAGCTATATGTTACCAACTTAAGGCTTTTTAGCCCAAACTATATAATCGACCTAGTAGTCGATCAATAAGCTAATAATAAGATAACGAAAATTGATCATAAAGTCAAGCAAAGTTGTGAAAAAAAATTTTTAAGTGTGCTTTGGTAAGATCGTGCGTATCTCTTAATGCTAATCAAAATCAACAACAAAGTTAAATTTCCTTAGTAAACTAATATGGTTGTCAACTATTCACCTAGATAATTGCAACAGTAAAATTGCATTCAACAAGAAACATGTGAAAATGATTTCATTCAATAACAGAGACACAAAAAAGATCTTTCATTAATTGAGATGGTCATTACAAAAGACCATTCTATTATAAAAGAAAAACAAAACAACAAAAATAGAAAAAAATAACAAAAAGAAGCAGAGAGTTCGAAGATTAAGTCTAGCTAGACCCAATCTGGTCACCTTTCGACTAGTCCTAATCAAGCTCTAGCATTGTAGATGTGAGCAGTTGAATAGCTTGAGCTAGTTGTAAAGGCCCCACGACATCGCTCATGAAGTTTGTTGAGTGCAGCATGTATTGTGTAACATCAACTTGCTCTTCTCTCAGCTCCATGGCAAAGTTCTTAGCAAAGGCAAATTTGCCCATCAACTCAACCAGCCTGGCCTTGACCTTAGCTTGTTTTTGTTGGGCTTTAGTTAGTAGCTCAATGGGGGTTTCAGTCGTGGTGTTCTTCTCCCTGGCCCTATTGATCGTGCCTTCCTCGGACTCTAGATAAGACTACAGCTTTTTATCTAGGATAAGGCTTATTCTGCTTTTATCCTCAACTCAAAAAGCATAGCCCAAACACTTAAGCTGCTTTATGGCCTTGTGGAACGCCTTATGAGCATCGTCGATAGACATAACTACGCTCACATCTTGGAAGGCCGAGCTCAACATAAATTATTCCACTGCTTTTCGTTGCATTGTGCAGAGCTATCAAGAGAAGGCCGCTTGAGCTTCATCAAGTGCTTCAGTGTGGTTAGTTAATCAATAGAGGAGTAGCTCATTTGCATGTCCAAGTGAGCCTTCTTTAGCACAGAGTCCATTCGACTTCTCTCCTCGACTGTCTACACTAGCTGTTGATCTTTGGCATTCAGTTGCTTAACCCAAAGCTAGGAAGACTCAAGCTGAACCTTGAGGGTCACTATATCTCCTTCCTCTCATAGCTCTTTATGATCTACCAGAGCCAACTTTGATCGGTGGTAAGGTTACATCCTAGCTGGCTTACCTGAAACACAGAGCATTAGTAAACAATACAACTTTTTGAAATAATAATTCGATGAGAAACAATCAACCTCACACTTACCATATTACAATGGTAAGCTAGAGCTCTGGAGGCACCAACTTGACTCAGCAGCATGAGTCTCCACTAGTTTATGGATAAAAGCCCGGTTACCATCCATTTGAAGGTGTTACTACCCATCATCTCTGATTGTATGATTGAGCTCAAATTAGTTATCTACATGGTGGGGTCAGGTCTAAATGGGGTGATTCCAATTGAAAAAGATGAAATAGCACCCCTTCGTCATACCTGCCAAATACGTCGCAGCCCGTCACCACCTTTTGCTTGCCTTTATCACCCACTATCTTCTTGGGCGCTAAACCTCTTTATTCAGTCGTTTATCTTTTGCCCTGACCCACGGGGCTGCTTCAAACATGCTTCTCTGGTTAAGTTGGTTGGGGTTGGGGTGCCTATTCGATTTGGGGTACTGCAGGATTGGTGGTCGAGCAGATTGTGGGAGCATGCTTTGTCGCTAAGACCTCTCGTCGAGCAATCACTTAATAGTATTCTTCATTCCTTTGTGCTTTTGCTATAGCTTTTACTCAACTGTAGACCATTACCTCTTCTCGATCTGCCAACAAAGTATAACAAAAAAGTATCAAAATTGAGCGAAAAGAAAGAAATTTACAGTTATCACAATCAACAAAGATCATTACCTAGTTGATCGCCCATGGTCAAGTTAAGCACAGCTAGCAACAGGCTAGCTAACACTAGAAATCTTTCCTCGATTAAGACCAAGGTCTCCATCTGCCCAAAATTGACCAGGTCTTAAATACAAGTGTTGGGTTAGCTGGGTGTTTGGTTCCCTAGCATTTCCACATGCTCCCTCCACCACCCCCATGGAATATTAAACTCTCAAGGCTCTCAAACATAAAGAAAGTGTTTTTTCCACTCCTGGCCATAAGAAGAGAAAGGGGCTACTAGAAACTTTTGACGTGGGCATGCCGTCAGATAATAAAAGCCAAAATTTTCACTACTACCCAACTTTTGAGAAATGGGTAAATAGAACAAATTTGAAAAATTGGCGAAAATGGCTAGTTGGTTGAATAGATGCATTAGCATAGCAAAACTATAGATGGTGGTAAAATAAATGAGGAAAGTTGGATTATATAGACCTCAAAGCCCACTAGGAAATCAACTATAGTTGGTGCTAAGAGAAACCTAAGACAGCACCAGAATCCCTCTTCAAACATTGTTATGCATCCCCTTGGAGTTTGATGCATCCTACCCCGAGGCCCGAGCACCAAACGTTCATATTCATAAGGAATGTGGTACATTTTCCTAATTTGTACTAGGTTAGCTAGGGATATTTTGGAGACTATCTCAATTAGTGGTCTAGTGTAAATAATCAACCGTGTAATGCAGGCACCTCACTTAGACCAGCCTTGCCCATAGAGGTAGCCTTCTTCGTGCTCGAGTAGCTTGAAGTTGAGCTATCGCTTAATGAACTATCAGAACTACTCTCACACATGTTCTCAAATGCACTTTCAACCCTAGTTTCCCCATGGAACTGTATGCTCTAAGACCTAGATTCTCATTATCTGACACATGGACATCTTTGTAAAGAAAAATGAAAGAAAGCACAAGCTTGCAGAAGAACTTACAACCAGCAGCTTGAAAACTATAAGTGTAAAAAAGATTTAGAGAACTTTAAAAGTAAGCACTTGACCAAAATGGATGTCTCTAACCTGCTTATTTATAGGCATTTGGATGTAGGCAATAATAATTGCATTGCCACCACTTGGCGCTTCATATTTTGTGATGTAATTGGCTCATTAAATGGGCAAAATCATTAGAAACCCTAGTTGAGAATTCAAAAACCTTAGTCGAGTATTCAAAAACTCAGGTAAAGAGTTCAGAACCCTTGTCAAATATGCATAACCATCGTAACCACCACTCAGTTACCTACTCCCTACTTTTTCTTGTCGACAAGCTTGATTAAGACCGAGGGTAGAGGGACTCATAATATGGGATAGCTCAACAGCCTAGCCCAACAAGCTATTGGCCTTCGAGAGAGCCCCTAGGCCACTCAACATGTATGGCCCAATGTTACTTCTAAACCCAACTAAGCTGGATCACTCGACCACAATCGCTTGGTCGAATGGATTGTTCTCAACTACACTCAATGGGGGGCTTTAAGCCATTTGATCTATTCAACCATCTCTCTGGTCGATCACCTTATCTATTCGATGATTGTTAATTAGAATGCTCACTCCAGTGCTGATTCATATCCTTGTCGTATTTAATACTCTAACAAGCAATGTGCTTCCACATTAATAGTATGTGCTGCCCATTACAATCTCTGCCACCAACTTTGGTAGGGAGGCGCCTGCTTAGAGTACTATTCACCATAGAAAGCAGGAGATGATGCCACCTAGAATAGTACCACAATTAAAAATGACCATTAATCTCTAGGCAAGAGCCCTTTACACTTGATAGGGGTATCTTAAACATATTATCCACAAAGAAAAGGTCATAAATACCCCACTACCAACCACACTTTAGGTAATGCCATATACATTTGCATGCTCCTACTTTTCTATTCGATTACCTTATTTTAACCAGAACTAACTTGAGCGTTGGAGTACCTTTGTCGAGGGCACTTTGGCTAGTTTAATATTTGTCATTTGTTGTAGATCTCAGACCTCAAAGAATATTGTTGGATCATTCAACCTCTCTGGTCAAATTAGCCCAAACACAACCCTATTCACTAAAGACAACTTTCAATCCAAGAGGCAATTCTAATATAAAAATACACACACATACACACACATCATTTTTTCTAATTGATATAATAAGGAAGTAAGACTAAGAGAAAATAAAATAACATAGGATAAAATAATTAATTAATTTAAAAGAAATTTGTGATGCCTCGCTCAGGATAACCCCAGGCAAAGATATCAAACAATTCAATCTTACTTGAAAACCTATAACATGAATGTTAGGCCCAATGTTTTTTCCTTCAACATCATAACAAAACAAGCAGCAAAAATTACGTTTTAGTTGTTATCATTATTAGCAACATTCATAACCAAAACTATTCTTTAGAGTAATATGCTTATATGTACAATCCCAAAACATCCTTAACATCTTTGACATATCAAATCAACTGTAAGGTTCACATGTAATAGACACAAGGTCCATAAGTACATATTCACATCTAAAAATATCCAAAAAGATTGTCTCTTCAAGCCTGACCTGAACTTTCATTCTTAATCAAACCTGTCTGCAAAATTTAAAAGAAATGGGGGTAAGTTGAAAGGATTTACAGAGGGATATATATAGTTAAGTAATAACAACAATCTATCAAGGCAAGAGAACATCTTAACATATTTGAAAACAATAAACAATTTGATTCAAGCAAGTACGATAAATGTAATAGGAAACTCTCCTACATTATTGCTCTAAGAGTAGTTTACAAACAAGCAAGAATGAGTACAACAAGCAATCCCTGACAATATGTGCATTCTAATAAAACAAGCAAGACATGCTTTTATTCACATTTTACCATTCAAACAAGTATTTCCAAGCATGACAGGTCGGCATACAATTGGTGTGCCTATACGAACTGTATGGCACATTACGAGTATCTAAGTGGACTGCTTAGCGTATTGCTGATACCTAAGTGGACCGCTTAGCGTATCATAGACACTTAGTTAGACTACAAGATGTGTCCCATCTGTCCAAGCATTCCACGTAGGATTAGCTCTCGGTCTAAGTACATTTCTCCAACAAGTACAATTAGGTCCAAATAAGCAATTAGGGTTGTCAACAAGGTAATACAATTTACTGACAAGTATGGATAAGCCTATTAGCCGGATAATAGGTATAAGTACACAAGCACACTAGTAAGGCATTTTATAACAATTTCAAGATAGATAACGATTGAGACAAGTACCAAATAGGATAGAAAGGAGTTTGGGGCACAAGAATAATAAAAATGATTTGACAAAGCAATACACGTATGAACCCACACCGGGGTATACAATTAAATAAATCAAATACTATCAATTGTACTATCATGTATGGTTCTCAAGCAAATGAGCAAGAACTACCAATCAAGTAACGAATGGTACAATCAAACACATTGACCCTTATAAGGGTTTTACCACAAGAACGATAGATATAACAAGGCCAAATAGCAGACACTCACAAGGGTATCCAATAAATATGAGCAAGCTTATACAAGCAATAACCCAAAGTGGGAGAAAAACCTTACAAGGGTGCAACAAATTATGAATAAGCTTAACAAAGTAATAACCCAAAGCAGGAGAAAAACCTCACAAAAGTGCAACAAATTATGAATAAGCATAACAAACTAATAACCCAAGTGGGAGAACCTTACCTCAATTAGCGTAGAAAAATGCAATCAAAAGTTGTAGTCGCTAATCTCTAGTTTCCATCTCTTCCTCACCTAGCCAAGGTAGCAAAATCATAGTCAAAACCAGCGTTTGACTTTCTAGTACATCATATCAATTCTTATAGAATTCAAGAATCTCCAATTAATCTATTAACATAATAATTTAGAACTTAATAATTCTATCAACTTGGCAAAATAGCTTATAACATTAATGTTGCTCAAGTGCGAGCAATTCTCACATCCGTTCATATCATTTCATTATTTAACCTAATATATTGTCAATAGCATAATTCTAAGGTTACCTCATCTTATATACAAAATTAAGGGCATCATAATCATAAGCAATACATAAACATTAATCTCTAGCCAAATTTCCATCTCAAACACCATATTAACTCACAATAGTCCTCATTGTCATAATAACGTTCAACATAGCATTATGTATAATCAAGTCTGACGTTTATATCTCCCAACTCCATTCTCCTTACATAGGTAATCAATTCATATAGTTACACATATCATTTCAAACTCTAGTTTTAGATAAGGTATAACATATATTACATACACGCATATATATAACATGCTACAATCGAATATTAATTCAAATTTTGCTACTAAAGGTTTGAAATCACAAACCAATAACACTGTAGTATTCATCACTTCCAGGAGAAGACACTATCTTTCTATCGTCTGCTGCTGTTGAAAAATATAACACCACCACAAAAATGTTTCTCTCAACAAGAAGATTCCAATGCCATCTTTTGTTTCAAGTTTTGAGGTCAGTAGTTGCCAAAATGGACCAAAATAGTCATGGTTTTTCTTTCTGCTACCGCTCTCCATTCCCTGAACTATCGCCATTAGATTGCCATGCAAGGCTATTATTTCACTCCTTGAGCTGAGGGCTTCCCAATAATCTGTCTAAAGTGAAGTTT
>JACGDI010003094.1:994586-1034826 GCA_014898725.1 Jacaranda copaia
TTCTCACCAAAAGCTTGAAAGAGTTTAGGATATTGTTGGTGCATAAAACTTTCTCTCTCCCATGTCGCTTCTTTGATGTTATGATTACGCTACAATACTTTCACCTGGGGAATCTTCTGATTTCGATATTCTCAAACCTGCCAATCTAAGATACATATAGGTTGTTTTTCATTGGTCAGGTCACTCTTTAATTGCATGCTGTTAGGTGATATGATGTGAGAAGGATTGGGATAATATTTTTGGAATTGTGACACATGGAAGAAATCATGTATTCCTTCTAAAACCTGGGGTAACCTGAGGCTATACGCAACTGGTCCTATTCTTTTACTAATCTCGTAAGGCCCAACGTACCTTAGGCTAAGTTTTCCACCCTTACCAATTCTTCTCACTTCTTTTGAGAAAAACTTTGAGGAATACTTAGTCTCCAACTTCAAATTCCAAATCTTTCCTCCAAGTGTCTACATAACTCTTTTGTTTATCTTGAGCTACTCTCATTTTTTATTTAATCACCTACACCTTCTCAATTGTCTCCTATATTAGCTCAAATTTTATGGTATTCAGAGACTGATCAGTATCACCCTTGTGTTCCTCCAGATCCTAGTGTACTAGAGATTAGCACTTTCTACCATATAGAGCCTTATACGGTGCCATTTGGATTATTGATTGATAGCTATTATTATATAAAATTTGATCAATGGTAGATGTCGCATCTTATTTCCTCCAAAGTCCAGTGCACAAGCTCTCAGCATGTCCTCCAGAATTTAAATAACTTATTATGATTGACTATCTGTTTGAGGATGTATGGTGGAACTGAGTTTAAGCTTTGTTCCCATATGTTCATGTAGACTTCTCCAGAGCTTTGATTTAAAATTTAGATCTCAATTCAATACAATGCTACCTAGGACTTTGTGTAGTCGAACAATTTTCTTAATGTATAGCTCTACTAGTTTTCTGACCCAGTAGTGTGTTCCTATTAGCAAAAAGTGTGCAGATTTAGTCAAGCAGTCTACTACGACCCTAATACTATTATATCCTTCTCGAGCAGTTGGCAGCCCAGTTGCAAAGTCCATAGTGACCTATTTCCATTTCTAGTCAGGAATTGGGAGTAGTTGTGGCAACCCTAAAGGTCGTTGGTGTTCTGCCTTCACCCACTAACAAGTCAGACACTTCTATACAAAATCCGCTATGTCTCTCTTCATACCTTCCGACCAAAATTGTTTCTTTAAGTCTTGATACATTTTAGCTCCTCTAGGATGTACTATATATCTCATTTTATGTGCCTTCTTCAATAGTTTCTCTTTGATTTCTTTCAACACATAAATTTTTTTCCAAAATAAAAAGGTGCCTTGATTGTCAATGTTAAACTCAGACTTTTCAGCAATTTTAACACTTTTCTTTCATTTTTGTATCCATTTATATTTAGTCTGAGCCTGTCGAATCTTGTGATATAATTTTGGTTGTACCTTTATCCCAGTAATCCAAGCGCGTTGCTTACATTTAAACATAGAACTCAATTTTTTAGCTCCAGGTGTTTTTGTTTCCTGTAAGTGAGCTAACCTAGCTTTTTAGCTTAAGGCATTAGCCACCAAATTAGCTTTGCTAGGGTGGTAGGTTATGGAGAAATCATAGTCTCCCAAGAACTCCATCTATTGTCGTTACCTCATGTTTAGGTCTTTTTGCTACTACAAATACTTAAGGCTCCTGTGGTAGAATACACCTCGAAGATAGCACCAAAAAGGTAATGCCTCCACTTTGATAGTTCAAATTTGGCCATAGCCAGCTCAAGGTCATGTGTTAGGTAATTTGCTTTTTGGGATTTTAATTTCCTAGAGGTATAAACGATAAACGCTTTCTCTATATCAACATACATCTCAACCTTTTATTAAAAGCATCTATATACACCACAAAACCCTTTAAACCATCTAAAAGAGCTAGGACTAGAGCTGTAGTAAGTTGTTATTTTAATTCCTGAAAGCTTTTTTTGCAATTGTCATTTCAGTCAAATAGCAAATCCTTTTGTGTCAACTTGGTCAATAAGCCAACTATCTTGGAGAAATTCTGAATAAATCTCCGGTAATAGCCAACTAATCCCAAGAAAATTTTAACCTCTATAACATTCCCAAGGCACTTCCAATTGACTATTGCTTCCACCTTGAAGGGATCAACTTTGATCATATTTTAAGTAATAACATACCCCCAAAAAAATTATCTTTTCCATCTAAAATTTGCACTTGCTAAATTTAGCATATAGCTAATGTTTCCTCAAAGTCTTGAGGACGATATGCAAGTTCTTGGCGTGTTCCTCTTTAGTCCTAGAGAACACCAAAATGTTATCAATAAAGATAACAACAAACTGATCTAGGTAAGGTTTAAAAACTCGATGCATCAAGTCCATGAAAGCTGCCGATGCATTAGTCAGCTCAAAAGGCATCACCACAAACTCAAAATGATCATACCGGGAATTGAAAGCAATTTTAGCAATGTCTTCTTCCTTGATCTTCAATTGGTAGTACCCTTATCTCAAATCCAATTTTGAAAAGATACTTGCCCTTTATAGAAGATTGAATAATTCTTCTACTTGAGGTAAAAGGTATTTATTCTTAATAATAACCTTGTTTAATTCCTGATAATCAATGTAGATCCCTAGGGTCCCATCCTTGTTTTTGACAAACAGTACTGGGGCTCCCTGTGGAGATGTGCTTAGTCTAAGGAATTCTTTTGCCAACAATTCTTGAAGTTGACTCTTCAATTATTTAAGTTCTATTGGGGCCATTTGATAAGGAGTCTTCAAGAGTGATGTAACCCCTGGTAAGGTGTGAATGAAAAATTCAATTTCTCTATTTAGGGCAATGAATTCAATTCCTTAGGAAATACTTCTGGGTACTTGGCTACCACTTCCATGTTCTCCAGCTTTGTAGAGTCATGTGGCTTATTGATGAGGTATGCCAAAAACCTTTGCCCACCACTCTCAGAATTTTTTGAGCCTCTATTGCCGAGATGATCAGTATTGGGGATACATTATCAGTTGTGTGGCGTGTTGATAGTAATGTTTCCCTATCGAGGGTGATGCACTTAGTAAAATAATTTATTTGGGCTTGGTGATGATATAACCAATCTATTTCAAGTATCACATCATAGCCATGTATGGGCATCTATATGAGATTGGTAGGATACTCTCGATCTCTAATCATAATCGGGTAATCTTGATACATAGCATCCGTCACTAACCTTTTCACCCAAAGGCATTATAAACTTTATTTGATAAATTATGGTTTTGAATAACATATTTAGTTTAAGAGCTAACGCATCAAATATAAATGAATGCAAAGTACCAAGGTCATACAACACTTACTAGGATTATTAAGGATAGAAATGGTACTTTCCACCACATCGTTGGGGTCTGAGGCATCTTTACCTATACGAGCGTAGGCTCATGCCCGAATCTTCTGCTTCCCACTAGTTCCCGTTATTTGTTTCCCTTTTCCTACTAGTGGTGGACCTCTCAACTTAGGTAAAGTTTTCATAAAATGCTGGTCATTTCCACAGCATTAACACTTTCCTTGCTACTTCCAGTAATTTGCCTCACTGTAGCCTGATGCTCTACAGTACCCACATTTTATTGGTGCCTTGCCCTGATTTGATTCTATTATCTTTTTAGCTTGAGGGTTCCACTGGGAAACACTCCCAACTTGAAGTTTAGGTTATTTCTTGCCTGCACTACTGTGTCCTACTGGATGCGGTCTTCGCTTTCGATTTATGTCCTAAATCTTACAAATTCTTGGAATCTGCTTCTAGCTATAACGCTTTGCTCTCAGCCAAATTACAATTTTGTAAGTTCCAATTGGCCAACCCTCTTCTTAACTTCATTCACAGACCTTGTATAAACTGCCTGGTTTGTAAGCTTTCATTTCCTTAGATATGTAGGGCATATTACACCAATCTACTAAATGTAACTTCATACTAGTTGACCAATTGATTCCCTTGAATCAAGTCCATAAATTCCCTCTCTTTGGCTTGCTTTGTCATTAGAGGCATATACTTAACTTTGAATTCTTGGGCAAAGTTCTCCCAAGTTTGAGAAGTTTTGCTTCTAACCATTTGTATTCAACCATTTGCCACTAACTTCTTACAAGTCCTATCAAAAGAAATATGGCAAACCGTACTTTCTATACACCTAGATACCTCAAGGTTTTGAATATATTATCCAAGCCTTCCAACCATTTCTCAACTTTGTGGTCATTCAACTCCTCGTAGAATTTTGGGGGTTTAAATCTCAGAAATCGCTCTAAAACTCAATCATCCGAAACTGCTTCTACTACTTCAGCTCTTCCAACTAGCTGATGAGCCGATCGTGCATGTCATTGTCTTTCTTGATATACAGGCTCTATTGGGGGGTTTTCTTCCAATTTGTTCATTAGGAGAGTTTGTGACACTTTTTCTTCGGCCATATGATGTTGGTAAGTAGGTGCTCCCTGTCCAGGTACATGAGGTGTAGGAGCTCATCGACCCAAGAGTTTTCCCCTTAAACCTATCCTTGCAAGTGCAAGAGCATTACCATTACCTATGGATGCCATTGTCTCTCAGGATTTCAACCCTGCAAACAAAGTCACAAACTAAGCTTCAACCAACCCGACCACTATTATTCGAATAAAGAAAGTAGAAACAAAATAAGTGAACATCAAAACTTAAATAGCTCTAGATACATAAAATATTTATATATAGTTAATATAGATAAAAATGGTTAAGATTAACAAAGATAAATGTCATATTCAAATTTAAAGACTAAGCCGGCTGACTACCCAGTCGAAGTAAAATTGATAGGTAATAAAAATATTCCTACAAATACAAAGTAAAGAAAAATAAGGACAATCAAGTCATAACTGGAATCCTGTTAGCTAGCCACAGCTTAAAGCATCAAGACTTAAATCTAGTTTTCATCAGTAACGTTTGATATTACATCCAACGTATCGCTTCTCTACTAATCAAAATCATCCCACTGAAGGTTTAGATCCTAAATATTGTTCGGGTTTACTCTATCTCCTTCATTGTCTATCTTGAGCAGTGTTAATACTGGGAACTCGGGAATGGGATCAGCATTGAGGGCTTATTCAGGTTTCTCTTCCAATTTCTCTTTATCTTTCTTGTCTGATTCTACCTTAGGTTCTTCATGTTGTAGTCCTTGAATGTAATTGAGTGTTGGGGCCAACAAATGCTAGAGGGTCTGGCTATAATCTCTATGCCTAAGTCATTGTTGATGATTTGATTGATGGTTCGGCCATAATATTCCATGATATAGCCTATCTCATCTATCACTGGGTGGGGAGCTTCAACTAACCTCCTATAATCAGCCTGTAGTATTTAGAATAAAGCTTCCATGTTGGCCCACAGGTTTTGAAGTTCTTGAATCTACGTCTCAACTATACTAAATCAAAGGCATTCATGTTCAAGGTCACCTATAACACGGTCATATAAGTAGTCTTGAGCACCTAGCATTCCTTTCAAGGTGAGCACCTTTTCTTGGGCCTGACGGAGATGTTCATGTTGTCCGTAGCATTTCACCTCCAAGGTTCTGCAGATCTTTCAAAGGTTCTTCTTTTCTTCCTTCAGCTCCCTGATCTTATTTTCAAGAGTCTTCTTGTTTTGGTCATCTGTAGATACTTTTCCCTTGTCATAGATGCTAGCCATCCTGCAATAAATTCAAGAATTCTATATCAATAAAATTAAATAATATAATCTAAACTCAAGCCTTAGGATTCTACTATCCTTTAATGGTCTTGCTATACCTTAGCCGTCTTGTCATATCCTTAAGTGCACATTCGAACAAACTTAGATAAAAGTCACTATGAGTTCTATTGCATGTTCACACCCAGATCATCTAAACCTAAGCTCTAATACCACCTGTGAGGCCCCACTTAAGGTAACCCTAAGTTGAGATATCAAACAATTCAATCTTACATGAAAACCTGTAACATGAATGTTGGAACCAAATTTTTTTTCCTTCAACATCAAAGCAAAACAAGCAGCAAAAATTACATCTTAGTTGATACCATTATCAATAACATTCATAACCAAAACTATTCTTCAAAGTAATACACTTATATGTACAATCCCTAAACATCCTTAACATCTCTAACATATCACATCGACTCTAAGGTTCACGTGTAACAGACACAAGGCCCATAAGTACAGATTCACATCTAATATCAAAAGAGATCATCTCTTCATGCCTGAGCTGAACTTTCATTCTTAATGAAACCTATCTGCAAAGTCTAAGGAAAATAAGGGTAAATCTAAAGGACTTACTAAGGGATATATACAGTTAAGTAATAACAACAATCTGTCAAGGCAAGAGAACATCTTAATAGATTTGAAAACAATAAGCAACTCAATTCAATAAAGTATGACAAATATAACAGGAAACCCTTCTGCCTTATTACTCCAAGAGTAATTTACAAGCAAGCAAGAACAAGTACAACAAGCAATCCCTAACAACATATGCATTCCAATAAAACAAGCAAGACATGCATATATTCACCTTATACCATTCAAACAAGCATTTCCAAGCGTGATAGGTCGGCATACAATTGGTGTGCCCATCCGAACAATATGGTATACTGCCCATATGGATTGTATGGTACATTGCAAGTACCTAAGCGGACTACTTAGTGTACCACTGATATCTAACTGGACCAATTAGAATATCATGGACACCCAAGCAGACTACAAGACATGTCCTATGTATCCTAGCATTCTATATAGGATTGACAATCGACCAAAATTCATTTCTCCAATAAGTAAAATTAGGTACAAACAAGCAATTAAGGTTGCCAACATGGTAATACAGCTTACTGACAGGTACAGATAAGCCAACTAGCTAGATAATAGGTACAAGTATACAAGCATGTCGGCAAGACATCTTATAACAAATTCAAGATAGATAACGATCAAGACAAATACTAGATAGGACATAATGGAGTTCTAGGTGCCAGAACAATTAAAAATAATTTGACAGAGCTATAAATGTACAAACCCACATAAAGGTATACAATCAAATGAATCAAATACGAATAATTGTACTATCATGTATGAATCTCAAGTAAACGAGCAAGAATTTTCAATCAAGTAACGAGTAGTACAATCAAGCACATCAACCCACACAGAGATTTTGCCATAAGAACAATAGATATAACAAAGCCAAATGGTAGACCCTCACAAGGGTTTCCAACAAATACGAGCAAGCTTATACAAGCAATAACCTAGAGTGGGAGAAAAACCTCACAATAGTGCAATAATTTATGAATAAGCTTAACAGAGCAATAACCCAAGTGGGAGAACCTCACCTCAGTTAGCATAGAAAAATGCAATCAAAGGTCGTAATCATTGATCCCCAGTTTCCACCTCTTTGTCACCTAGCTCAGGTAGTAAAATCATAGTTAAAACTTATGTTTGACTCTCTAGTACATCATATCAATGCTTATAGAATTCAAGAATCACCCATTAACCTATTAACACAATAATTTAGAGCTTAATAATTCTATCAACTCAGTAAAATAGCTTATAACATTAGTGTTCCTCAAGTACAAGCAATTCTCACATCCGTTCATATCATTTCATTATTTAACCTAACATCTTGTCAATAGCATAATTCCAAGCTACTTCATCTTATATACAAAATCAAGGGCATCATAATCTTAAGAAATACATAAGCATTAATCTTTAGCCAAATTTCCATCTCAAAAACCATATTAACTCATAATAATCCTCATTATCATAATTAAGTTCAACTTAGCATTATACAAAATCCAAGTTCGAAGTTCATATCTCCCAACTCCATTCTCCTTGCATGGGTAATCAACTCATACATGTATGTATATTTTCTCAAACACTAGTTCTAGATAAGGTACAACATATATTGCATGCATGAATATATATAACATGCTACAACTGAACATTAATTCAAATTTTGCCACTAAGGGTTTGAAATCACAACGATAGCACCATAGTATGTGTCACATCAAGGAAAAGATGCTGTCTTTTCGTCACCACCAGAAAATGCAACACCACCATAGAAATGTTCCTCTCGATGAAAAGATTTTAATGTTGTCTTTGGTTTCACATTTTGAGGTCAGTAGCTGTCAAAATGGGCCAAAATAGCCACGGTTTCTCTTTCCACCATCGCTCTCCAATCACCACGCCACCATCATCAGAATCGCCATGGAAGGCTATTGTTGCACTCTTTGAGCTGAGAGCTTCCCAACTGTCTATCTAAAGTGAAGTTTCAGCCTCCCGATCATCAATACACGAGAGACTCGTGAGGTAGGTTTCTCTCAGCTTATTACCAATGGTTGCTTTATCACCTAGCATGTGTGCGTGTGTGGTCAGAAGTGAAGGTGATGGTGTGAGAAGCAATTTGGTGAAGGTAGGTTGGTCGAGGGAGGTGTCATCATGAACTCGCTGGGAGGAGTTGGTCTCGGTAGAGAAAAAAAGAAAAGAAAAGTGAAGAAGAAAAGAAAGGAAAGGAAATGAAGAAGGAAAGAGAAAGCTGCCTGTTTTATCAATTTCATTTTCCAATTTTACAATTTAGCCCTTCAAGATTTTAAGTTATGCAATAATGCCCAAAGCTTTCAGAAAAATTATAATTAATCCCAATTGACTTAGGGTATCTCATTCAAACCCCAAACTATTCAAAAATTTGCACAATCAAGTCTATAAAAATTATAATTTAACCCACAAAATTTCTTAAAATAATTAATAATATGAAATTCATAAAATTCTGAAATAATAACAAGATCATATATTATAAATAAAATCTTTAAAATTCTAGAGGTGCCACAAAACTCTAAGGCATTACATTTTTTCTAATTTTAAATAATAAATAAAATAAAATAAGGTAAAGTGTTTGATTAAATATGAAATAAAATTGTGGGGAATTACACAACCTTTCTATTATATATCTAATTTCATCTTTATTTTTTTATTTATATATATACTAAAAATTTAAAAAATTACATTGAAAAATTAAAACTCTTATTAACATTTAAAAAAGTAAATAATTTTTTTTTTCTCTTCTGTAGCATAAATATCTTAGGGTGAATTACATCTATATCCCCTAAGATTTAGCATAATTACCAAAAGCCCCTCATTGTTTTGAAAATTACATTGACCCCCTAAACTTTATTGCCATCCAACTTTTGAACCTGGCCATTAGTCGCTATTAGGGTTTTGCCCTACCATCATCAAAAAAATTGGGTGAAATTTCAAAAATGCCCTTAGCATTACTAACTCTATTTATGACCCGATTTGACTTTTTTTAGAGGAGGAAGATACCCTCAGTGTTGGTATAGTAATATTTTTGAATTTGTAAAGGGTTTATTTGTTATTCATGTTTTGTTTGAGGATTTAATATGTAATAAAATAGAGAAAGAAAACATGCTAGTTGTTTTATAGTCATTTGTGCTCTTACCTATATATATACACACATATATTCCTTTGATTTGTTTTGCCAAAATGATATGGCTTCTTCATGGAGCACATCATTTAGTAAATTGGAGACATTGAAATACAAAAAAGAGAAGTTCAAAGGGCAAAATTGTGGGAAAAAGGCATCAATAATGCTGTTTGATACTAGCAATAATCTGGGAAGACTTTTTTATTTTTGTGGGGAGCATGGTTTTGGTGTTTACCTACCGAAGAAGAAGCAAATTGAGGTTGTGGTCATATTTCGGAGGAGTTTATGAAGATTTTGAACCTACTAGTTTGGTGCAAAGGCAACCTACTAATCATGTAGACTTGAGAAATGAAAATCTATTATATAAGCTTGTTGTAGTCAATATGCAACCTTTTAGCTTGTTCTTGGTAGGCCAAATTGTCAAAATGTCGGTGAATTAGTATGAAATTGTAATTTCAATTTGTTTCAAAAAGTTAATGAATTAACTATGCATTTTCATTCTAATTGTAATATTTTGCATTGCACATTTTCATCAAGTAAAGCCAACCATAAAAACAACCATTCCAACCTAGAATCATGCTTCCATTAATCACAAAAAAATAGCTTACAAAATTTGTCCACCCAATAATTCAAAACATTAGTAATGCAATCTATCCACCTAATACAAATTCCATGTAAGATTCTTCCAAACAAATCTATATACATCCAACCAATATCCACCCAAACATCATCTAAAAATCTCCAAGAATCATCCAAAACCTTTCTAAATCAATCCATCCATCAAAATAGTAGGTAACAAAATAAAATTCATTATAATTACATTTGCTTAGAAATAAGTAGCTTCATATTTGAGGGCATTGATACATATACTCCAAATCTTCATTTGCTAGTGTGCTTGACTGTGTAGAAGGCGCAATTGGATGATTCTTGGAAGGTGCTGAAGGTGTAGCTGAAGGTATCTTAGAGGATGCAGTACATGCAACAATTACAGTAAGTGAAGGTGGCACAACCAATGTAGCTTTTGTATTTTTCGTTTGAGCAAGTGCAGCTTCAATAGTGTTGTTGCTTTTCTTCTTCTCCTCTTTCTTTCTTTTTTTTTCTTTAGATATCCAAGAGGTGCCACAAAAGTAATTTTTTTTTATCTCTCCCTTTTGTTAGATGTGACAAGAGTTTGAGATATTGGTTCAGGCACCAAGGCAACATCAGGTTCTTTAGCTTCTACTGCATCACCTTCAACACATTAAACAACTTCAAGAATAGAGCCAATAGCTTTAACAATTTGTGATGTAGTAGGTTCAGCAACTTGAGGCTCAGATTCAACTTGTTTAGCTGTACAATTTGCTAAAAATAATACAATAAAGGCAATTAAAGAAATGTACAATGAGATAAATGCGAATATGATGAACCAATAAAGTTTTACATACCATAGTGCTTATCTTACTCCTTATTTCCCTTTGTGGGCTACTTGTAGCAGTGTTTAGGCTCTAGCTCCCCCTTCTCTTCCCTTCCCCCTTCCTCTTTGAGAAGCATCTAAAACAAGTTCAACTTCTACAAGTTTATTAACTTATGAAAATCCAATTACATGAATTATGTAACTTCAACTTTAAAATTAGAAAAAAAGGAAAGGGCTTTATCGGTTACTTTATTCATGCTCTAGCTTTTACTTCCCCTTTCTCTCCCTTTGGCTCCTTCCCTTTGTCCTTTTTCCCTTAACCAGCAACATTGCAAAGACCAACAACAGTCAAAAAATTTCACTCAAAAATAAAGTCATATTTAGTAAATAAATTAATGAAATGAATACAAAAAATTTAAAATAATCTCACCTCATTATTGCTCAAACTTTGAGAGACATTTTGTTGTGGCATTTTGAAAGTTCTGCTATCATGACCTGGTCCAATTACATTTCTTACAGCTAAGAATGCTTGACCTCTTCGCAACAACTCTTTTATCTAACTCCTTACTTCTACTTTTCTTTAGCTTTCTTGGCAATCTTTTTTTGAAAGGAAGTAGTACTTCTTTAGAGGTGACATTCATATCTTTAGGCCCAAAGACAGGGTCAGTAATTAAATAAATCATATGACTATAGGCTTTCATGTACATCTCCTTTGAAAACCTAAAGTCAACATAATTCTCTATCTTTTCTCTTTGAGAAGCTATGGCAAGTGTATCATGCTTATATGGTATCCTACTAATTTCCCACCTTCTACAATCGCATGTCCTCTTTTGCAAATTAACTATGTAGTGAACATTCTCATCCTGAACTTTATGCTCTCACTACCCAGCTAGAAGTAAATTACATCTTTTGGACTCATCCATCACCTCATTTAATATTTTGACAACATTAAGAACTACATCAGCCTTCCAAGTCAACCTTTTCTTATGCTTCTTCTGTAGTCTGCTTAAAAGTTTAACCCTAAACCTATCTAGTGAAGTAAGAATAGGTTTCCCTCTAAGATCACTTACCCAATGATTAAATGATTCTAAAATGTTGTTGGTCACATGATCATTCTTAATTCTAGTATCAAATGTATGTCTAAACCACATTTCAGATGGAATTTTCAGTAGCCAATCATATACAACAAGCTTCAACTATTTTATCTTGTACATTGCATAGTTGAAGCCTGCTGCATTACATGACTTAGAAGCTTGCCAAAAATACCTTTTCAAAGTAGCACTAACAAATTGACTTCTGAAATTGGCATATATATGCCTGCACATCTTTTATTGATGGCATGAGGGACTAGCTCATCTATTGTCTCTACCAGTCTTTGTAAAAGAAAATAATACAATTTTAAAAGAAAAATGAACTCCAAAAACATTACTTTCACACCTTTAAATATCCCATGCATTACATTTTACCCTTTCACATATTATTATTCTTACAATTAAACCCTTAATGATACAGGCAGTTAGTGCAATTTGCAACCAAGTAAAGAATCCAGCAATTTGTATATAGCATAGTAACTTTGCCTAACATATAGTATACTATATGCATAGTGAAAATGTTGTTATTCAACCTGAAAAATAACTTTCACACACTTTTAATTTTCAAACAAAGGCAGAAAACACCAAATTTAAGTAAATCAAAAATAGAGAATTAAATGTCATATCTTTTGCCTATCACTTATGAATGTCCAGGGCAACTCAGTTGAGAAGCCTCCAAGCATAACTGACAAGTGTTCAAAGAAAAACATCAAACTTTCCTTACATTCTGTCTCAACTATAGCAAATGCTACTGGGAATAATCCATTGTTACTATCCAACCTATGGTAGCCAACAAGACACCACTAAATAGACCTTTTAGATGGCATCTATCAAAACCTTAGAATGTGCTACAGTCTTATAGGAAGCTATCTCTTAAAGTAACCAGGCCAATGAAAATTTGTTTGAATGAAGGTGAAGCTAGTATGCTACTAGAGCCTCCATGCTCATCTTCACAAACATCACATTGCAGTCTAACTACACTTTTCTTGTTTTTTAAGCACAACAACTTATACTATGATGGTAATAGGCCATAGGACTCAGAATGACTACCTTTTATATCCTCAAGAGCTTTGTTCTTTGCCTTATAAATCTGCATGTATGGAGGATTCACTGCATACTTTTGCTTTTCACTTCTAATCCCTCTAGTCTTCATCCTAGGTTTAACTCTCAAAATTGAAACAAGTCTTTGAAGCTGTCCACTTAGCGTTAGCTTTCTTAGTACTATCGGCCTTTATACATGTGTGTGTGCTCTGGTATGTTTTAATATCAAAAGTGACCCCATTACCCAACAATAATACATGTATTCTCCAAGTAAAGTTTTTTTTTTAGCATTATGACATGTAACCTTAGAGGTTTCATTTTTAACTCTCACAATCTTAAAACCTTAACAAAATCTCTCAAAGTGTCCCTAAAAGCATGTCCATCAGTAAAGGCTATTCCTTTTGTAAAATAATTTTCTCACCACTCTCACTAGAAAACTGTATAGCATTTCTATTCAAGCACCTTTTCATAAGATCATCTACAAAATCCTTATCACTTGAATGATAAGTTTCATAGTGATCATCTAAACGATAGCTAGAAAGCTCACCATTGTCACTACCTTTTTATACTAAACTTATGCTATCATCATCTCTCTCCTTACTATTTGGTGTAAATATAATGACTCAAAGCTATTGTCATTCCCATCTACAACCATTTTTCCTACAATTCCAATCCTAGATCTATGCCTAGTGTCCTCTTCATCCTCACCCTCCTAACCATCACCCTCACTCTCACCTCCTTTACCATCCTCTCCCTTTTCTCTATCATTCTTGCCTCTCTCACCCTTCTTAGCCTCACTCTTACCACCCTTACCTTTCTCAACCTCACTTACCAACTCTCTCAGCCTCAGTAAGGCCATAGTTGACACAATCAACAAAAGCATCATTTTATTTGAACACATATTCCTAAAAAACATATTTATAACATCCTGATCATCTAATACTGACATTATGTCATCGCTTCCACTTACACTACAACTAATTATCAATGGGACTTTACATATATGATATGCATCCGTCACACCATCTATGAGATCAAAGAAGTTGTATCGATCTAGATTAACATTCTTGATCCTTTTTTTCTTGCCCAAATGGTGAATAACATGTGCATATGCTTGCTCAGCCATACCTATTTCAAATAAATGAATGAATAATAATAAATGTACACACTTGCTAATAAAAATTGAATAAGTAACAAGTGCATAAACTTACTAACACTTGCAGTGGCCATGGCAAACGCAACAGCTTATGGCAGCAGCCCCTGTGGTTAGCAAGAGAGGGTAGGCAGGTAGGGGGTTAGGTAGATAGAAGGCAAGTTTTTAAGTTTTGTGCATGTGTGTGTTTTAATTTTATTAAATTTAATTCTTTAAATAAATTATCTATATATGGAAGATCTTACTTAAAAATACCTAAAACTACTTTCAATTCATAATTCATTCCCCACCCATCCACTTTATAGTTTTAACTTCCTACTTCAATTTTCAATTTAAAGTTTGCATTCCACTCATTTATTTCACAAAAATGCCCCCATAAGTCTTATTTTCTCTATTTTTTTAGTTTAGTTTACATACAAACACTTTCTCTCTTTGTTTACAAACCTTGATTTTCTCTCCTCCTCTCTCCTCGTGTAACACCTCTTTTCTTTTTCTTCTTCTTCTTCTTCATCATCATCATCTTCATCTTCATCATCATCGTCATCATCGTCATCTTTATTTTTCTACCATTGACAACCTATTTCTTGATTGATCTTGTGGTAGGCCTTACTATTTGATGTGATAGAAAAAGAGAATAGTCTATACACGCAATAGAGAAATTAAAGTTTCTTCTTTTCTCTTTTGCTGGAAAAGTCCTAATTTTTTTAGCAGTGCCCACAACAGTCAAAAACTCACCTACTTAGTGAAAGACTAACTACCAATACACAAAGATGACTTCAAAATAGGTTCAAGCAAAGATTTGGGGATGAAGGAGTATATTAAAAGGGGGAAAAAATAGAACTGATGAGAGTCGCTCAACTTTCATGGGCTTCCAAGATTTTTTTTTTACAATCAAAGAGAAAAGCAAATGGGATTTAGAGTTTGAAGGGGAAAAATCAAGAAGCAACAAAAACAGGGTCAAGAACAACTATTTCATTGCATATTTATAGTGGTATACAATACATGGATATTTTGTACTACTCTTTTAGTATTCAAAATAGCCATGAATTACCATTTTTTTCAGCCATAGGGCACATTTATATTTTGAGTCATTTTGTACTATACTACGAATCAAAAAAATAATACCTCATTTCAAATGATCAATACTTCATTTATGTAGATACATACTTGATAACATGAACAAAGTACTTCACTTTAAGAAATTAATACTACAAGAGTATTTTTGTATTGACTTGTCAAATGACCTAATTAATCTCAAACTATTAGTGAAAACATCGTATAAGACTATTTAAAACAATGAAATCATATTTTCTTAAAGTAATAGTATGGATACATTAGTTCAAGTAGTTAGGAAGACAACTACTAGTGTAAAGCACTCTTATACGTGATAATTGTTTTAGTAGCTGTAACACTATAACAATAACTATAATAGTTAAACTAAACAATATTTAAAATGTATAAAATTAATATTGCAAATCAAAAAAATGATACCACATATTCAAAAAGTAAATGCTTCACCAATGCATATACATACTTGATAATAAGAATACAATACTTCATATTTAGAAACAAGGATTACATTTAAGTGTTTTTATACTCACTTGTTGCATGGTTTAATTTACGTCAATTTATTTGTAAAAACAACTCATAAGAACATCTAAAACAATAAAATCATATTTTCTTCAAGTAATGGTGTAGATAAGCACACATTAAAATGGTTAGGAATACAAATACTACTGTAAAGCACTAGTCTATTTGGTAAAATAATTCATTTGGGCATCAAACGTTGTAGAAAAAATAAGGTTTCATAGTTGCACCAATATAATAAGTTGAATGATATCTAAAATTTATAAAAGTAACATAGCATAATAGAAAGTTAATACCTCATTTTATAATAGTACTTCATTTTGGTAGATAAATACTCAACTGCAGAAATGTAGAATCTTATATTTACCATCTTGTACTGCATTATAGTAATTTTATACTTATTCACGTATGACCTAATTTAACTCAATTTATTGATGAATCAATATAAAAGAGCATGCAAAAATAATAAAACCATACCTTTTTCAAGTAATGGTTAGGATACAGACATGTTCAAATGGATGAGAATACAACTAAGAATAATATTGAAAATTGATTAAAAATACATTTTTTTAGGATTTTTGCACTTCAACTCTATAGTTTTGTACTAAACCTACCCTAGTTTTGTAATTATTTTGCGCATTTGCATACTTACTTTTCCTTTGATCAAATTTAGCTCAATTCAAAGCATGAAAAGACACATAAGACACTCTAATATAATAATATCATGTTTTTTTCACGAAATAGTACTAGTAGTATGTTTGCAAATGGTTAGGAACACAACTACCCACATCTAACCACTTGCATTCTCATTCATACTAGTATAAACCATTGGTATATGAGGTAAATATATGATTCCAACCACTATCAAGTGACAATAAACCTTTCATGACTAATATAAATCATGGTTTTATAGTCATGCGATAGTTTGACCAGTTAAATTCAACTTAACCTCTTACGTACTAAACATAGTACTGCAAATTGACAAAAAAATACTGATTTTTTTGGATTTCTATACTTCAACTCTACAGATTTTTACTAAATTCACTCTAGTTCTGCACTTATTTTGTGTGTTTTTGTACTTACTTTTCCTTTGATAGAATTTAGCTCAATTTAAAGCTTGAAAAGACACCTATAACATTTGGATACAATAATATCATGTTCTCTTCATGTAATAGTAGTTATAGCACATGTGCAAATAGTTGGGAACACAACTACCTATATCAAACCAATTGTGTTCTCATTCATAGTAGCATAAATCATTGTTGTATTAAGTAAATGTATCCTCCCAACACCACCATCGAAGGCTAACTAACCTATCATGACTAAATCAATCCAAGGACTGATAAATCATGGGTTGATAGTCACACAATGGTTTAAATAGTTAAATTCAACACAATCTCTTATGTACTAAAAATAATATTGCAAATCAACAAAAAAATACCAATTTTTTGGATTTCTTTACTTCAACTCTGTAGTTTCGTGCTAAATTTACCTTAACTCTATACTTATGTTGTTTGTTTTTGTACTTACTTTTCCGTAGATCGAATTTAGCTTAATTCAAAGCATGTAAAGTCATCTAAGACACTCTAATACAATGATATTATGTTCTCTTTATGAAATAGTAGTTATAGCATGTGTGCAAATGGTTGGGAACACAACTACCTACATGAAACCACTTGTGTTCTTATTTATACTAATGTAAATCATTGGTGTAAGAGGTAAATGCATTCTTTCAACACCACCAACAAAGGCTAATTAACCTCTCATGACTAGATCAACCCTAGGAATGATAAATTGTGGTTTGATAGTAATGCAATGACTTAACTAGTTAAATTCAACTAATCTCTCATGTACTAAAAATGATGTTGCAAATCAACAAAAAAAAATATATATTGATTTTTGGGATTCTTGTACTTCAAATATGCAATTTTGTACTAAATCTACCCTTATTTTGTACTTACTTTTTCTTTGATCAAATTTAGCTCAATTCGAAGCTTGAAAAGACACATAAAACACTCCAATACAATAATATCATGTTTTCTTCAAGTAATAGTTGTGATAGTGCATGTGCAAATAGTTGAAAACACAAATACCCACATTTAACTAGTTGAGTTCTCATCCAAACTAGTATAAACCATTGGTGTATGAGGTAAATATATGAGTTTAATGCCACCATCAAGAGCCAATGAACATATCTTGATTAAATTAGTCCTAGGACTAATAAATCATGGTTTGATAGTCGTGCAAATACTTTAACTAGTTGAACTCAACTTAATCTCTTGTGTATTTAAAATGATACTGGAAATCAACAAAAAAATACTTATTTTTGGGATTTCTGTAGTTTATCTCTACATTTTTGGATTGAATTCATCATAATTCTATACTTATTTTATGAGTTTTTGTACTTACTTCTCCTTTAGCCAATCTTACCTCAATTCGAGGCATGAAAAGCCACATAAAACACTCCACTATAATAATAGCATGTTTTCTTCAAGTAATGATAGTGGTAGCGTGTGTGCAAATGGTTGGGAATATAACTACCCATATCCAACCACTTGTATTCTTATTCATACTAGTATAAACTATTCATGCATGAGCTAATGAATACCTTTGACACCACCATCGAAAATCAATAAACCTCTTGTGAATATATCAATTCCAAGACTAATATATTGTGGTTTAATGCTCATGCCATAGCTAGATTACAATGAATTCAACTTAATCTCTAATGTACTAAGAATGATATTGGAAATTCTCAAAAACAAATACCAAAATTTGGAATTTGTATACTTCAACTCTATAATTTTGTACTAAATTCACTAATCTTCTATACTTATTTGTGTGTTTTTGTAATTATTTTTCTTTTGGCCACGTTTACCTCAATTTAATGAGTGGAACAATATATAAGACCCTTTAATATAATAAAATCATTTTTTCTTCAAGCAATGGTCGTGATAACATGTTTTCAAATAGTTAGGCACATAAATACTCATATCCAATGATTTATGTTCTCATTTATACTAGTATAAATCATTCATGCATGAGCTAAATAGATCTTTTCGACACCACCATCAAAAACTAATGATCCTCTTATAACTATATCAATCCTAATATTAATGCATCTTGGTTTAATAGTCATACAATTGCCAGATAAAGAAAAATCAACTTGATCTCTAATGTATGAATAATGATATTGAATATCAACAAAAAGGTACCAATTTTTGGGATTTTTATAATTCATTTATGCAATTTTGCACTAAATTCACCCATTGTTCTATACTTATTTTGTATGTTTTTGTACTTGTTTTTATACTTGTATTTCCTCTAATGAGATCCACCATCAAAACCTAATGAACCTCTAATGACTATATCAATCTTAGGACTAATAAATCTTGTTTTAATAATCATGTAATGGCTTATTTAGTTAAATTCAACTTAATCTCTTATATATTAAGAATGATACTGCAAATCATTAAAATAATATCAATTTTTGCAAATTTTGTACTTCATCTTTGTAGTCTTGTATTGAATTCGCCTTATTTCATACTTATATGGCATGTTTTTGTAATTGCTTTTCCATTGGCCAAATTTATCGCAATTAGTAGGTGAAACAACACATAAGACCCTCTAATACACTTGCATTATTTTTTGTCAAGTAATGATTGTGATAGTATGTGTGCAAATGACTAGGAGCACAAATATTCACATCTAACCACTTGTGCTTTCATTTATACTAGTGTAATCCACTAGTTTATGATGTAAATGTAATCTTTAGATACCACCATAAAAAGCCAATGAACCTATCATGACCATATCAATTTTAGGACTAATTAACAATGGTTTTATAATTATGCAACAGCTAGATTATGATAAATTCAATTTAATTTCTTATATACTAAGAATGATACTACAAATTATCTTCTGAGAATTTTATACTTTGTACTTATAATTTTGTATTGAATTTTCATTGTTCTATACTTATTTGGCATGTTTTTGTACTTGCTTTTTCTTTGGCCTAATTTATTTCTATTCGATGAGTGAAACAACACATAAGACCTCTAATACACTAAAATCATGCTTTCCTCAATTAATGGTCATGATAGTACGTGTGTAAATGGTTGGAAACACAAATACCCATATCCAACTACTTTTGTTCTCATTCATATTAGGATAAACCATTGATGTATGAGGTAAACATATTCTTTTGACACCACCAAAAAAAATCATTGAACTTCTCATGACTATATCAGTCTTAAGATGCATACATCATGATTTGATAATCATGCAATGGCCAAGTCAAGACAAATTCAACTTAATTTCTTATGCACTAAGAATAATATTGTATATCGAAAAAAAATACTGATTTTTCAGTTTTTTGTACTTGATTGTTCAAGTTTTGTACTTATTTGGTGTGTCTTTTTACTTGCTTTTGTACTTGTGTTTCTTTATATCTAGTACCATTGTTTTTTAATTTAAGTACTAGTTATGTAAATATGGATACTAAATACATCTTGAAATATACTGCATTTTGACCAACTTGTAACATATATATCATTGCAAATATCTATATAAATAAATTTCCAAATTACATCATAAATTATAAACACCATCCATTCTGATCATTTAAATACACAAATAATAAATGCTATCACCAGCAGGAATGTTTGAAATACTCTAACATTCACCTTACCATCTATGTACAAAAACTAAATTCATCCAAATAATAACCATTTGAACATCATTTAGCCCTAGAACACAATAAGTCATGCTTATCAATCAAAATTTCTTCATCGATATGCACACGATACAAATTCTATCTCAACCAAGACAATAGTTTTGTCATTTTTATCTTACAAAATAAAATATATACAATCAATAGGTGCATAACCAAAAATAAGAATAAATAAAAAGATGTGAAACATTTCAAACATATATAATTAAAGTTCTAGTACTACAAACACAATAAGAAGTTCTGAAAATTTGCATTTTGATACAATAATTAGTTACAGACAGTACTAAAAACTAAGGTTCTGGTACTGAAACTACGGTTTGAGATACTGAAATCTTAAATTTTTGTAGCTAGATTACTTGCAAAAATTACTACACATACATAATGCTTAGTTTTTTTGATCAACAATAAAAATGATTAAAAATACTTTACCCCGTTTATACAACTTATAATTGAAATAGTGTTCTCGAATTTAATCTATAAAATTCCTAGGGTTAATTCTTTGCCTAGAACATTCACAGTGATTAAAGTTACTTGTGATGATAGTAATAAAGTTACAACTACAAAGCATGCAACAAGCTTTGGATTTCCTTTACTAGAAACCATGATGATGTCCTCATTAACAAATCTATGATTGAATTTTATATATACTTTCTCATATATTTTTAAAATATGTACGCAACTAATAATAAAAATAAATATCCCAATTGTAGATTGTATGAAAAATATTATATTAGAATTTTCTCTAAAATTTGAAATTAAATAGGTGATAATCAAATTAGGGTTCCTAATAAACAAAACCAATATATAGTAACTAAAATGACAGTCAACATAAACAAATTTTAGGATTTTTTTTTTCAATCTCGCAACCACAAAATCTCAGTGAAAATAGAATATATTATTGCAAAAATGAAGTACCTTATCTAATTTTGAAATTATGAGCGAAACTAAAAGTTTTTTTTTTCTTTGGCGACAACAATGGCGAACAGCAAGTTGGAGAAATGAGAGAAAGCAGCACACAAGAAGATGGAGAATAACAATGATGATAGTTTTAGAAGTAGAGGAAATAAAAAGACAAAGAGTGAAATAAAGAGAAAAAATGTGAAAGGAAACTAAGAAAACATGGAAGATGGAAAAAATATTGGGCATTGTAGTTTCAAATTGAAATCATGGGCATTTTAGTATTTTTGTTATGAGTAAAGAGTGAACTCAAAATTGAACTTTATAATAGGGAGTGCAGATGAAAAAAAAATCATCTAGGGATTGATCACAAAAGTGAAATTGCATTTGGGGACTTAAGGCCAATTAACCTTATTTAATATTATTAAATAAATTATTTTAAAAAATGTTTATCATTTAATATTATTGAATGCAATATTATTTCATTTTTTTCTATATCTAAATTATTTATTTATTTTATTTTTTATTAGTAAATAATTCAATTAAATTTAATAAATTATTGAGATATACTTATTATTTTAAAAATTATTAATTATGTAAATGAATAAAATATTATTATTTATATTATTAAATAAATATAATTAATTAATAAATTATTTTAGATATGTAATATTATTAAATAGATTATAAGACAAAAAATTATTGAATAAGTGACATATTTTAAATTTTTATTATTCTTAATTCATTATTTATTTTATTTATTTTTTTGGTATATGTATATATATATATATTATGTTCATATATGTCTACATATGATATTTTATAGGTACATGTATATATGGAGATATCTAATTTTAAATAATGTTTATTGTTTAACATTATAGAATGCAATGTTATTTTAACTTTATATTTTTAAATTGTTTATGGTTTTTATTTTGATTAGTAAATGACTCAATTAAATTTAATTAAATTATTGAGATATATTTATTATTTTAAAATTATTAAATGTAACTTAATTAATAAATATATTTAGTACTGGACATCAAAAAGTAAATTTAATTACTTCAATTAATTATTTAAGAAATGTAAAGTACATTTTAAATATGTAACATTATTAAATAGATAACATTATTTTTGAATTTTTAGCTATTTATTTTATTTATTAATTAAATTTTATTTATTCATTATTTATATATGTATGTAATATGTTTGTATATATCTATATATATGATATTACATGTGTGTGTGTGTGTATATTTAATATTTTTAATTTATTTTATTATTGACAAGTTAAGGTGACTTGGCAACAAATATGGCAGGTGACATGGATCAGCATGACAAATAGCAAGAAACCCCCAAATTTTAAGTGTGATTCAAGTAGACAGGGAATCATGCGAGCTCAACTAAAAAATTTTCAGCCCAAAAGACTAAATGTGTGAAAAATTGATGTATAATAGATCAAATATACTAAGCCCCAACAAAATGAACTGAAATCAAAACAAGCAATAGTTGTGAGACTAAAATTGCAATTTTCCCGCACAGAACATGATTGAGTAATTACTCAAACTAGTTCATAGGGTGGACTGATTTGTGCATATATTTTTAGAAATTTAAGTTGCATTTTAAAATGATGGTTTTGTAGTTAAAGATTTTAGATTTACAATAAAAGAATCTTATTTAAAAATACAAAAACCTACTTTCAGTTAAGGAGTTAGTCCCTATCCACCCTATTTTTAATTTTAACTTCCTAATTCAATTTTATGTTCTAGGTTGACTCTCCATACATTTGTTTTGACCAAAGTACCCCCAAAAACCTCATTTTCTCTTCATTTTCTTTTTGTTTATTTGACATCATTCATTCTCTCTCTTCATTCTTTCTTCTCTCCCGTGGCTCTCTCCCATGAATAGTAGGTAAGATCCTTTTTCTTTCTTTCTTTCTTTCTTTTTTTTTTTCTCTTTTGCTTTTCGCCATTCTCTATTTGGTTTAGCGGAAAGATCCTTGGCCTATTTATCACCACTTTATTTTGAATTAGAGTTTATTAATTGCATAATAGTAGGTGAAAAAAGGTAAAATTTCATGAATTTGAGCTTAATAAGAATATCTTCATGTGGCAAAGTTGCTAAAACTCAACTATTACGATGCTATGTGTGCAATGAAAAACTCTATATTTTGTCAATTAATGAAAGTATGAGTTTGATAGAGTTATTGTTTTAGATTGGGAAAAATGCTTTGGAATTAGTTCTGAGCTCAATAAATTGCAATATTTCGCTCCACATTAGAAGATGTATGTCATTTTGAAAACTAATAATGATGTTTTGAATATAATTTGATTGCATATTTTGCTTAAAATTAGCATTGTTGATAGATATAATGGTCATCCAAAAAAATGAACTAGAAAGACATGGAAGGAAAATATGTTATATGTATTGGTAAGTTTCTTCATATTTTCACATTAGTATTGCACTAATTGTTCATTATACTTCTGATGTGTTTTGATTAGTACGTAATTGTTATATGTCCTTTCTTCTTAATAAGATACTTATTTATTCATTATCATACTTATTAGTTCACTGATTAATACCATATTAGTGCAATTTAATACTTCTACTCTGATGCTTCAATACTTCTGCACAATCTACACATTAGTAGTTGTAGGAGTTTTATAATGATTGATAATAATAAATTGTGTGTTGTGGATTTACGCATTTGGATTTACATAAATAGTGTGTATTGTAGAATAAGGTGATTGAAGACATTGCAAAATGATACAATGCTTTGGAAGCAAGCTTGTGCTTCTATTGAGTAAAAGTCACTTTCCTACCATTTAGTGCAAATTGATATGACAACAAATTTGTCTACTGTTTTATTGTATATTTGTACTTTTGTTACCATTTGTCATTATTTATTGAATAATTTCTTGATTTATTTTATTTCTCTTCAATTAGGAATAGATGATGCACAGAAGATAAAGATTTAAAAGAAGATGTATTAGAAATAAACTATGTACACATACTTATGATAGCTGCCAAAATTCGTCCTTGTCTGGAGAACATGTTAAGTAGAAGTATTTGTACTATATTATATTATAATTGGAGAATTTTTATTGAATTATTTATGCTGTATACTTTCTAAAAAATAGACGTATTATACTATCATTTTTGTGTGAAAGGAATCATAACGATTGTTCTTTTTAGCTATTGGGAAGGTTTACATTGTAGCTACTGTCCAATTTTCTTTTTCGTTTTATCAAAAAGATAATACCTCATGTTAGTAAGGTAATACCTCATTTCAGCAAAATAATACTTTATTTTCGCAACAAATACTTGATTTTAGACGAGTAATACCTCACCTTCTACATTTAATACTTCATCTAAGTGATTCTATACTTAAATGTTGCATGCCTAATTTTCCTTAGATTACTAGTGAAACTACATATAAGACTATACACAAATCATAAAATCATATTTTCTTCATGACATAGTTTGAATATGCTTATGTTGAAATGATTTGGAACACAAACACCCGCATCCAATCACTTATGCTCTCACTGATAGTAGTGTGAAGCATTCATGTATGGTATCGAAAATCCTTAATGTGCTAAGAATGATATGCCACGGTTTTCTAATCATGCAATGGCCAAATTAGATCAAATTAAACTCAATCCCTTATGTGTGGAGAATGATACTAAAAATTTGCAAAAAAAGTACCCAATACTGGCATTTATGTACCCCAAAACAGCGTTTATGTACTTGATTTGGCAAGGTTGTGTACTTATCATGTGTATTTTTGTACTTGTTTTTTCAAAGATCAAGATGAGTCTTAACTCGATGCATGGAACAATACATAAGTTACCTTAATGCAATAAAATCATGGTTTGCTAAAGAAATGGTTTGGATATGCATGGGTTGAAATGGTTTAGAACACAAACATGCACATCCAACCATTTACGCTCTCATTCATAGTAGTAAAACCATTTGTGCATGGTACTAGAAATTTCTAATGTGCTAAGAATGATACGCTATTATTTTATGATCATGCAATGGCCAGATTATGCCGAATTGAACTCGATCCTTTATATGTTAAGAATAATATCAAAAATCCACAAAAAAAGTACACAATATTGGCATTTATGCATTCCAAAAAAGTACACAATATGCGTATTTCTATACTTGCTTTTCAAAAGGCCAAGATAAGACTCAATTTGATGCGTAAAACAATACATAAAACATCTTCACACAACAAAAACCATGGTTTGTTAAAGAAATGGTCATAATAGTATGTGTTGAAATGGTTGGTTACTTTCATACCCATATCCAACCACTTATACTCTCATTAACAGTAGTATAAAATATAGATGCATGAGCCAAATGAATCCTTCCAACATCACCATCGAAAACTAGTGAACTTATCATTACTATATGAGTCCCAGGACTAGTACACCAAGGTTTTATGATTATGCAATGGCTAGACTAGGCCAAATTGAACTCCATCCCTTATCTACTAAGAATGATATTGACAATTCGTGAAAAAATGCACAAAATTAGAATTTATATGCTTTAGAACTATGTTTATGTACATAATTTGCCAAGGTTTTAATTTATTATGCATATTTTTGTACTTGCTAACACATAAGATACCTTAATGCGACATTATTGTGGTTTGTTAACGAAATGGTCATGATAGTGTATGTTGAAATGATTGAAAACTCAAACACCCATATCTAAGCATTTGCAGTCTTATTTATAGTACTATAAACCGTTGATGCAAAAGCCCAATGAGTCCTCCCGACTCCACCATTGAAAACCAATGAACCTATCATGATAACATGAGTTTTAGGACTAATATGCCATTATCTTATTATCATGCAATGGCTAGATTAGGCCAAATTCAACTCGATCCCTTATATGCTGACAATAATACTGAAATCTACAAAAATGCATCCAATATTAGTATTTATGTACTTCAGAACTACATTTATGTACTAAATTTGCCAAGATAGTGTACTTATTATGCGTGTTTCTGTATTTTTTATTCCAAAAGCTAAGTTGAGGTGCAATTTGATACACAAAACAACATGAAGGACAACCTAACGTGACAAAATTATGGCTTGTTAAAGAAATGATCGTGATAGTACGTGCTGAAATGGTTGGAAACTCAAGTACCCATATCCAACCACTTATGCTCTTATTCATAGTAGTATATAACATTAATGCATGAGTTAACTGAATCATCCAGACACCACCATCAAACACCAATGAACCTATTATGACTATATTAGTCCCAGGACCAATACACCAATGCCTTACAATTAGGCAATGGCCAGATTAGGCCAAATTAAACTCAATTCCTTATGTACTGAGAAAAATACCTAAAATCCACAGAAAAGCACCTAGCATTGGCATTTATGTACTTTAAAACTATGTTTATGTACTTAATTCATCAAAAGTTGAGTACATTTTGTGTATGTTTCTATATTTTCTCTTCCAAAGGCCAAGTTAAGGCTCAATTCGATGTGCAAAACAACACATAAGAGACTTGAACATGACAAAACTATAGTTTGTTAAAAATAAATAATTGCGATAGTACGTGTTGAGTTCTGGGACTAATATGCCAAGGTTTTATGATTATGCAATGGCTAGATTAGGCCAAATTAAACTCTATCCCTTATTTTCTAAGAATAATATCAAAAATCTACAAAAGAAAATACCCAATATTAGTATTTACATACTTTAGAACTGAGTTTATGTATGTAATTCGCCAAGGTCGTATACTTATTATATGTATTTCTATACTTACTCTTCCAAAAGCTAAGGTAAGGCTCAATTTAATGTGTGGAACAACACATAAGACATTTTAATGCGATAAAATCATGGTTTGGTAATGAAATGACCATGATAGTACATGTTGAAATGGTTAGGAACTCAAACATCCACATCTAATCTCTTGTGCTCTTATTCATAATCATATAAAGTAGTGATGTAAGAGCCAAATAAATCCTTTTGGCACCACCATTGAAAACCAATGAACCTATCACAACTACATGAGTCCTAGGACTAATATGTCATGGTTTGATGATCATGCAATGGCCAGATTATGCCAAATTCAACTTGCTCCATTATATGCCAAGAATGATAGCAAATATCCACAAGAAAGTATCCAGTGTTGGTATTTATGTACTTCATGGCTGCACTTATGTAGTTAATCTACCAAGGTTATGTACTTACTATGTGTGTTTCTATACTTGCTATTCCAAAGGCTAATTTGAGGCTAATTCAATTTGTGGAACATGTAAGACAACCTAACGCAATAAAATCATGGCTTGTTAAAGAAATGATCGTGATAGTACGTATTGAAATGGTTGGGAACTCAAACACCCATATCTAAACACTTGTGCTTTCATTCATAGTAGTATAAATCATTATTGCATGAACCAAATGAATCATCTCAACTCCACCATAAAAAATTAGTGAACATATTATTATATGAGTTTTAGGAATAATACACCATTATCTTGTGATCATGCAATAGCTAAATTAGATTTAATTGAACTTGATTCCTTACATGGAAAGAAAGATACCAAAATTCCACAAAAAAGTACATAGTATCAGCATTTATGTACTTTAAAAGTGCGTTTATATACTTAATTCACCAAAGTTGTGTACTTATTGTGCGTGTTTTTTCGTTACACTTCCAAAGGTTTAGTTGAGGCTCAATTTGATGTGTAGAACAACACATAAGAAACCCTAACCCAATAATATTGTGGTTTGTTAAAGAAATACTCATGATAGTACGTGTTGAAATTGTTGGAAACTCAAACACCTATATCCAATCACTTGTACTCTAATTTGTAGCAGTATAAATCATAGATATAGGAGTTAAATGAATCCTCCCAACACTACCATCCAAAACTATTGAACCTATCATGATTGTAATTGTCCCAGGACTAATATGCCATGATCTTACAATCTACAATGGCCAAATTAGGTTGAATTGAACTTGATCCGTTATGTGCTGAGAATGATATCGTAAATACATATAAAAATACCAAGTATTAGCATTTATATATTTTAGAATTGCATTTGTTCACTTAATTTGCCAAGTTTGTGCACTTACTATGCATGTTTTTATACTTACTTTTCCAATGATTAAGTTGAGGCTCAATTCAATGCATAGAACATCACATTAATACCTAATGTGATAAAACTATAGTTTGTTAAAGAAATAGTCAAGACAGTATGTATTGAAACTTAAACACCCACATTCAACCATTTGTACTCTCATTCATTGTAGCATACACTATTAATACATGAGTTGAATAAATCCTCCCAGTACCACTATTGAAAACCAATGAACCTATCATGACTATATGAATCATAGTACTAATGCCCCATGGTCTTATGATCATGCAATGGCCATATTAGGCTGAATTGAACTAATCCATTATGTGATGAGAATGATACTAAAAATTTGTTAAAAATACCCAATATTGGTATTTTTGTACTTAATTTGCCATGCTTGTTCACTAGTTGTGCGTGTTTCTATACTTGTTCTTCCAAAAGCCATGTTGAAGCTTAATTCAATGTGTGGAAGAACATATAAGACACTCTAATGCAAAAAAAACCATAGTTTGTTAAAGAAATGGTCATGCTAGTATGTGTTGAAATGGTTGGAAACTCAAAAACCCACATCTAACCTTGCACTCTTTATTTTTAGTAGTGTAAACCATTAATACATAAGTCAAATGAATCCTCCCAACACCATCATCAAAAACCAGTGAACCAATCATGACTACGAGAGTCATAGGACTAATACGCCATGGTTTTATGACTATGCAATGGCTAGATTAGTCAAAATTGAACTTAGTCTATTATGGGCTAATGATACCGAAAATCTGCAAAAAAGTACCCAATATTGGCCCTTATGTACTTTAAAACTGTGTTTATGTACTTAATTTTCCAAGTTTGTGTATTTATTATACGTGTTGGTGCACTTGCTCTTCCAAATGCCAAATTGAATCTTAATTCAATATGTAGAACAACACATAAGACACCATAATGCAACGAAATTATGGTTTGTTGAAGAAATGATCGAGATAATACATGTTGAAATTGTTGGGAACTCAAACACCTATATCCAACTATTTGTGCTCCCATTCATAGTAGTATAAGCCATTCATACATGAACTAGATGAATCATCTCGATACCAAAATCAAAAACCAATAAACTTATTATCACTATATGAGTCCTCGGACTAATATGCCATTGTCTTATGATTAGGCAATGACCAGATTATGTTGAATTGAACTTGATTCCTTATGTGCTAAGAATGATATTAGAAATCCACCAAAAAAAATACCTACTATTGGCATTTATGTACTTTAGAATTGCATTATGTACTTAATTTGCCAAAGTTGTGTACTTTTGTGCGTATTTCTATACTTACTCTTTGAAAGGCCAAGTTGAGGCTCAATTTGATACGTGAAACAATACATAAGAAACCCTAACATAATAAAACCATGGTTTGTTAAAGAAATAGTCATGATAGTATATGTTGAAATGGTTGGAAACTCAGACATCTAAATCCAACCATTCGCACTCTCAATTATAGTAGTATAAACCATTGATTCATAAGTTAAATGAAGCCCTTGGCCCTACTATCAAAAACTATTCATGATTATAATTGTCCTGTAATTAATATGCCATGGTCTTATGATCATGTAATGGCCAGATTTAATCAGATTGAAATCGATCCCCATGTGCTGAGAATGTTACCATAAATCTATGGAAAAATACCCAATATTGGCATTTTTGTACTTCAAAACTGCATTTATATACTTAATTTGCCATAGTTGTGTACTTGTTGTGTGCGTTTCTATACTTGCTCTTCCAAAGGCCAAATTAAGGCTCACATTAATGTGTGGAAGAACACGTAAGACACTCTAATGTGAAAATATCATAGTTTGTTAAAGAAATGGTTATGATAGTACGTGTTGCATTTGGTTGGGAACTCAAAAATCCACATCCAATCATTTATGCTCTTATTCATAGTAGTATAAATCATTGATACATGAGCCAATGAATCCTGTCGACACCACCATTAGAAACAAAAGAATCAATCATGACTATATGAATCATAGGACTAATACACCATAGTCTTATGATCTGCAGTGGCCAAATTAGGCAAAATTAAACTTGGTCCCTTATGTGCTAAGAATGATACCAAAACTCCATAAAAAAGTACCTAGTATTAGCCATTATATACTTTAGAACTATGTTTATGTACTTGCTATTCCAAAGGCCAATTTGAATTTCAATTCGATACGTGGAACAACACATAAGACATACTAATGAAACAAAATCGTGGTTTGTAAAATTAAAGAAATGATATTACATAATGATCGTGACATTACGTGTTGAAATGGTTGGAAACTCAAACACCCATATCCAGGCACTTGCACTTTCATTCATAATAGTATAAACCATTAATGCATAAGCTAAATGAATTATCTTTATGCCACCATAAAAAACAAGTGAACTTATTATGACTATATGAGTCCTAGGACTAATATTACATTATCTTATGATCAAGTAATGACCAAATTAGGCTGAATTAAACTCAATTCCTTATGTGCTGACAATGATATTAGAATCTACAAAAAAATACCTAGTATTGGCATTTTGTGCTTTAGAATTGTGTTTATGTACTTAATTTGCCAAGGTTGTGTACTTATTATTTTTATTTATGCACTTACTATTCCAAAGGCCAAGTTGAGGCTTGACTCAATATGTGAAACAACACATAAGATACCCTAACGTGATAAAATTATGGTTTGTTAGAGAAATAGTTGTGATAATACATGTTGAAATCCTTTGGAACTCAAATACCCACATCTAACCACTTGTTCTCTTATTTATGATAGTATAAACTATTAATGCATGAGTTAAATGAATCCTCCTAGCATCACCATCTAGAACCAGTGAACCTATCATGACTATAATTATCTTGGGACTAATATGCTACGGTCCTGTGATCTTGCAATGGCCAGATTTGACTGAATCAAAATCAATCCCTTATGTCCTGAGAATGATATCATAAATCTATAGAAAAGTACCAAGTATTGGCATTTATGTACTTAATTTGCCAAGGTTGTGCACTTATTAGGCATGTTTATGTACTTGCTTTTCTGAAGCCCAAGTTGAGGCTTAATTAAATGTGTGGAACTGCAGATAAGATAGCCTAGCATGACAAAACTATGGTTTGTTAAAGAAATGGTTGTGATAGTAAGGAGTTGAAATTATTGAAAACTTAAACACCTATATCCAACCACTTACACTCTCATTCAAAGCAACATAAACCATTGATACATGAGCTAAATAAATTTTCCCGACACTACTATTGAAAACCAATGAGCCTATCATGACTATATAAGTCACAGGACTAATGCACCATGGTCTTATGAACATGCAATGGCCATAATAGGCCAAATTGAACATGATCCCTTATGTGCTGAGAATGATACTAAAAACTCACAAAAAATACCCAGTATTGGTATTTATGTACTTTGAACTACATTTTTATGTACTTAAGTTACCATGGTGGTGTACTGTTGTGTTTGATTTTGTACTTGCTCCCCCAAAGGCCAAGTTGAGGGTCAGTTCGATGCGTGGAATAATACATAAGGCATTCTAACATGACAAAACCATGGTTTGTTAAAGAAATAATCGTGATAGTACATGTTGAAATGGTTGGGAAGTCAAATACCCTTATCCAACCACTTGCACTCTCATTTATAGTAGTATAAACCATTTATACATAAGCTAAATGAATCCTTCCAACACCACCATTGAAAATCAATGAACTTATCATGACTATATAAATCCTAGAAATAATATGCCATGGTTTTTTGATCATACAATAGCTAGATTAGGCAAAATTGAACTTGATCCCTTATATGCTAAGAATGATACTGAAAATCCGCCAAACAATACCTAGTATAGGCATCTATTTACTTTTGAACTATCTTTATATACTTAGTTTTCCAAGGTTATGTACTTACTCTTCCAAAGGCCAAGTTGAATCTCAATTCAATGCGTGGAACAACACATAAGACACCTTGATACAATAAAACTGTGGTTTGTTAAAGAAATAGTCATGATAGTACATGTTGTAATGGTTGGGAACTCGAGCACCCACAACCAACCACTTGTGCTCTCATTCATAATAGTACAAAGTATTGATACATGAGTCAAATGAATCCTCTTGAAACCACTATCGAAAACTAGTGAACCATCATGACTATATGAGTCCTAGAACTAATACGCAATGGACTTATGATCATGTAATGGCTAGACTAGGTTGAATTGAACTTAATCCCTTATGTGCTAAGAATGATACCAAAAATCCACCAAAAAATGCCACGTATTTGTATTTGTGTACTTCAAATTACATTTATGTACTTAATTTGCCAAGGTTGTGTACTTATTATGCGTGTTTATGTACTTGCTCTTCTAAATGCCAAGCGGAAGCTCAATTCAATGCATGGAACAACACGTAAGAAGCTGTAACATGACAAAACCATAGTTCGTTAAACAATGGTCATGATATTGTGTGTTGAAATGGTTGGCAACTCAAACACCCATATCTAACCACTTGCACTCTTATTTATAATAGTATAAATCATTGATGAATAAACTAAATGAATCCGCCTGACCATACCATAAAAAGTCAGTGAACCTATCATGACTATATGAGTCCTTGGACTAATACTCTATGGTCTTATGATCATAAAATAGCTAGATTAGGCTGCATTGAACTTGATCTATTATGTGCTGAGAGTGATACTGGAAATCCATGAAGAAGTACCAAGTATTGGCATTTACATACTTCAAAACTATATTTATGTTCTTAATTTGCGAGATTGTGTACTTATTATGCGTATTTCTATACTTGTTTTTTCAAGTTGAGGCTCAATTTAATGCATAGAATGACACATAAGACATGCTAACACGACAAAATTATGGTTTGTTAAAGAAATAGTTGTGATAGTACATGTTGAAATGGTTGAGAATTCAAACATGCATATCTAACCACTTGTGCTTTCATTCATTGTACTATAAACCAGTAATGTACGAGCCAAATGAATCTTCCTAGCACCACCATCGAAAACTAGTAAACCTATCATGACTAATAATACACCATGGTCTTGTGATCATGTAATTGATAAATTAGACAGAATTAAACTCAATCCCTTATGTGTTGAGAATGATATTGAAAATCTGTGAAAGAATACTAAGTATTGGCATTTATGTACTTCAAAATTGAGTTTATATACTTAATTTACCAAGGTTGTGTACTTATTTTGCATGTTTATGTACTTGAAATTTCATTCAAGTACTATTTATCCTTTATTATGTATTTATTTTGAGTTGACTTGTAACATATATATTTTTACTAATATATATTTATAAGTAAATGTGCAAATTATATTATAAATTGTAAACACCATCCATCCTAATAATTCAAATACACAAATTGTAAATGTTATCCAGTAAGAATGTCAGAAATATTAAAACAATCACGTCAATATCCATATATAAAATAGCACATTCATCCAGATAATAACCATCCAAACATCATCATTCTCCCTTGGAATGGATTAAATCATGCTCATTGATTAGAGTTTTTGTACCAATATGTGCTCGATATGCATTTATAGAATAGTCATTTGCATATTGCCAAACATCTTGGGTGTTTTTTTGTGTAGCACTCAGCTTAGAGACATATATAAACTCCATGGTCTAGGTCCCTATTTTGTTGGCGACTAAAATGTATTTGCATTTCTTTTGTGTCAAAATATACCCCAATGAGTGTTTTAGGTATCTAGTCATAAACTTAGCCTGCAAAAGTATTTGTTAGTTTTTGTTCAAATTCTTAGATGAATGTATCACAAATATAAGTGGACTTACAAATTTTTTGTCGTTGCTTTTGTCTGGGGATACTAGGATGAGTTCATCTATATAAACTTATTCTTAGTAATTTCCAACACAAAGAGGAACCAGTGATAATGGTTGCTAATGGAGAATATAATAAATTAGCACTTGTTCAGCACATTTAAATTTAGGTCTTCTAAAAACTTGCGGGTGCTCAGTTGACCAATAAAATTTTGAAATTCATCTTGCTTTATAGCACACCTCTTATTTGTTTTCTCAACTTCTTTCAAAATTTTCTGTTATCAACAATTAATATTAGAACTTGTTAAATCAAATTATTTGTAGTTGAAAATACAAAACAAACACTACATACTTGCACGTATGGAGTCAAACACCAAATATTGTGATCATGTTTTTCTCTAAATGAAGGGCTGCACAAGATCTTCATGTAGCAATCAATTAAATCTGGTCTCAACTCTTTCTCGAACAACAGATTGCATAACAAATATCCTCTAATTTATAAATCAAGTCCATCCCGAACAATAACACTATAATAATAAATCATCATGCTACTCAAATCATAAATATACTGTAAAAAGAATAATGTGTATTCACTATAATTACTCCATTTTATCTCATTCCAAATAAAAGTCAATAATTTCTCTCTCTTTATCAGATATCTCGGATCACAGGTCACCACCCCCTTTAATCTGCTTATTCTCAAAACCAATTCAAGAAGTCCTCATTATTTGATAAATTGGACTCTACAAATCCAACCTCTATCAACTTAGTATCATGGGCATCTTTCATCTTTTCTTATGAAAAATGCAATAGACATATCTAGTACTTCAGTTCAGCTATATAATATATTTGTAATTTAGTATTTATGTCACTTACATCGAGTATGAAAACTCATAAATGCAGTATTTAAAACTTATATACACATATCTTCTTCTTCTTACTGCAGTCCTTATGAGCAATCTGCTTCATTCTTGTCATTTGTGGTGTGGGTAACAAAGACCATTTCTTTTCTCTTTTTTTTTTGTCATGTCACCCTAGTCTCCCATATTTTTCATGATAGAAGTTATGGTCACTTCCAATGATGGAACATCCTCTAATTCAGGACTTTTAGGGTGAATTCCACCATCATCGCCTTCTTGTTGCTGTTTCTCTTACTTCTTTTTTTAATCTTTTTTTTTCATCTTTCTCTTGCTTTTTCTTTTCCTCTTTTTTTTCCACCTCTTGTTCCTCTGCTTTTTCCAACTCCTCTTCTTCCTCATTCTCTTCCTACTTTTCTTCCTTTTCTTCTTCCTTATTACCTTCTTCTTTTACTTTCTCATTATCTTTCTCTTCTTCTGGCTCTTTTTCTTTTAATTTCCCTTCATCTTTCTCCTTCTCAAACTCAACTCCAATAGCAAGTCCTTTATTCTCAAGAAAGAAAAGTCTTTATTTTGGTAATTCTATCTCTTTTCCTCTCTCATTCAACATTTCTTGCAAGCCACACACATCAACAATTGGTGCTCATGATTTATTAGTAACAACAATTTCTCTTCATCAGGGAATGGATAAATATCCAGAACCTATTCAAACATAACTATACAGCTTAGTTTGTAATTTTATATGTACACAAAACTATTATAACAACAAAGATAAGGAATATAAGTTATTAGCATATTTCTTGTAATCATCTTAAAATTTTCTTTTGCATCAACAACTTTTGTGGGGATCTTACTCTCGAACCATCGAAGCAATCGTGGAAATAAATGCAATAAATTTGTCGCTCCCAAGTAAGGAATACATTTATAAACCTAAGCCTAATATTCAAAAGAAGAATTATGCAATGTTATTGTTACATGATAAAAGATATTAATAGTAACAATGCTAATGCTATTAACTTACCATTAGGCTAGTACTGCATCTATCAAAGTATTTCTCTCTTGGAACTTTCTCTATTTGACCTCCTAGATACACCAAAATCTCATTCTCCAAAATTTAAATGCACCAACTTCCCATGCATAAAGACCAATGGAAGATAAATCATCCATGTACAATAGAAGGAATCTAGATTTTGAATAGTTACTAGTTGGAAATAAAATACAATTGGAAACCAGTAGTACATGCATCCTAACCAAATCATCTATATCCTGATCATTGTTTTTCTTTTTTTTCTGCCAACACTTTCAATCTTTTCCATATCTCTACTCAAGTGACATTCTTATTTTTTTCCTTCAAATAATCGTTTTATAGTTTCTGGGTCTATCTTTATATAAAAATACATAGGTTACCGCACGTGTTGCAAACCCACAACAATAGAAAAGTCCCTCGTAGTAAAAGGAAGCCTAATATCATTATCAAAAGTAAAAGAACAAGACCTAAAATCAAACCTCCTTAAGAGAGTTTCTACTATAATAACACTATTAGCATTCAATTTACTCAAATTAGTCATTTTATGGTGTGCAGAAAATAGGGTTCTCTCTATTACTTCAGGGTGTCTAAAGCTCATTTTACAGTCAAGCTTTTTCATAATATTTTTAAAGTACCTTGGAGGGTACCAAGAATATAGCTTGGAGTCTCTGTTACCTTTGGTAGTTTGGTTTGCAGGTCTCCGAGTTTTAGCCAGTATTTCTGCTAAAAAAAGAGATACATAACTACAAAAATACTGCATTGGAGGTTTTGGAACTACAACTCGCAATTTGAATACTGAAGGTTCAAATTGTTGTACCAAAAAGACTTGCACAGAATACTGAATTGGAGGTTTTATATACTGCAACTCATAATTTAAATACTAAGCGTTTCAACTGTTGTACAAAAAAAAACTGCACAGTATACTAATTTGGAGGTTTTGTGTACTGCAAACTCAGAATTAAAATACTAAAAACTTGAATTTTTCTATTGAAAAAATTGAAACATAATACTGAATTAGAGATCTATACTGTAACTCACAATTTGAATACTAAAAATTTGAATTTTGATATAATATTATTTGAAAATAATACTAATCATATTAATGATGGGTTTGTAGGAATGGATCCCAAGAAATGCTTAGACATAATCTATGCACATCGTATACACCATAAATCAGATAATATCCCTAAAATTTAATTACAAACAACTCATATGCTCTACACATTTTATGAATTATATAATTACTAAATTTCAAATAACTAATAATTGAAGCATACCATTAAAAGAACAATTGAAGTATAAATTGATGATATTCAAGTACCAAAAAACTTATATTAGGGGTTTTTTTTAAAAAAAAGAAAAGACTAACTATGGGTGAATTGAGTATATCAAAATTAGGCCTAAAATAATTAATACCAACATCAAATAAGAAGCAAACAAAGTATTGTACTATATTTCTTTCCGTATTTCAATATGAAAATAACATAATAGAAAATTACACAACTTACGTTGTAGGCTGTGCAATTGAAGGAAAAAAAATGAATCAGTCCCAAACAAAAAGTAAAAGAGATGAAGATATAGAAGCAGCAATAGCGTGAAAATGGCGAAAATAGCATCGTTGTGGCACTTGAGCGTTAGGTTTGCAAAATAGAGGGAACGAGAAGAGAAAAATGTAAGTTTGGGGGGGAGGGGGGAAGTTATGTGAAGTAATGTTTCTGTTAGTGGAAAAGTAGAGGGATTTTTGTCATTTTAAATTTTAGTGAGAGCTTTTTGTATTTTTGACTCAAGTAGGGAGTGAACTCAAAACAAAAGTTGGAAATAGAAAGTTAAAACTAGAAAGAAAAAAAAAGAGTGAATGAGTATTGAATCCTAAAGTGGAATTTGGTTGGGCTACTTTTCTAAAATTAACCCTTGTAATAACAAATTCCTTCAACTTCGTTTGGATAGTTCTATCTCATAACGAATTTCAAATTGTTGAACTCCTATTTTTGAGACAATATTATATATGATGGATTTAAATTCATTTAATGTAGAGTTATTTGAAATTCCCTCCTAAAATTTAAGTCCATCCATGCAAATGTGGTGATAGGTTGCATTTGGTGAATTTTAAATCTACCATAATGACTCAAAAAATTTAAGTCCAACATAAAACTTTTCAAAAACGTTTAATACATTAATTTATAAATTTGAAATTCTTAACTTTGTATCCATTTATTTTTAAACCCAAATAATGATTTTGGAAAGAGAAATGGAGGGGGAGAGAGAGAGAGAGAGAGAAGAAAAGGAAAGTTGTACGATATGCATTTGACTTAGGGATGGCAGTAGGGCGGGTTTGGCAAGACTTGGGACCCGCCATGCATGGCATTTGAGTGACCTGAAACCCACCTTGTCCTGTCTTCTATTTGGCCCCACCCCACCCAACCCCACCCAGCCTTGTCTTCCCTTTAGCCCCAACCCGACAGGTTGGACCCACCTAACCCATTTTTTTTCTTTTTTTTTTCCATAACTTGAGTGTACAAATCACTATAATAAATTGCACTTCTTGTAACAAAAATTTTGGTAATAATGGAAAATTTCATTACAAAATCATGATTTTTTGTAACGAGATTGGAATTTTGTTACTAAAGCACTCATCTTAGGCCCATATTGTTTTATTTTCTCAACCAAGTCCATTGTCTTTCTCCTCCAACCACTTTCTCCGGCGAACAACAAAACACACCATACTATATACGATTTTACTCCTCTCAGTTCAAGAAACACAAATATACCATTTCCCCCAAAACTAGCAGATGATGCATTTGGAATTAGAGCTCAAAGTCACGATGCAACTGAAGCTCAAGTTTAACTATTGGGTTTTGTTAATCTTAACTCAAGGATCACAACGGTATCTTGAACATCCAAAACGGACCATTGATAGTGAAGTAATTTGAAGAAAATCGAATGGCAACGTTGGTGGTGGGATTTTAAATTTTCGACCAATTGACCAACCAAATGACATTAGAATCCAAAATTATTTGAGAGGTTTGATTCGTGGAGCTGAGGAGCATCTTCTAGTGGGGGTGGTGAAGTTTTCTGGTAGCCAACGCCAAGGCAGATTGCTCGTCTTGATGCAACGATTGCATACACGTGGGTTGATTGTGAAGATTCCTTGCCAATAACGAGAAATTTGTGTAAATGGCCAAAATGGGTTTAAATTGTATGCATGTGTATGTATGTACCTTCCAAGCTTAGCAACGCTATGTATAATTACGAAGAATGAACAATTTGATCGAAAACATAGAGTCATGCATATAATTACATAAATTAGTGAACCCAAATTTGAAATGTGAAATGGTAATCTTGGGTAATTAAAGTTAATTAGGTAATTAGATTTTAATTTTGTATAAATGAGTACTAAGTGGTGAATTTGGACAATTAATAATGGTTGTGCTAATGTAATTCGCTTTATGTAACATCACAAGATTAATTCTATAATTAAGAACCTATTTGTATATTTTTATCAGAATCAATGCAACCTAAGAATATTTTTCATAATAACAACATAACTATGAATAATACGTATTGATCACGTTGAAGCTAATCACCGAGGAATAGCATTGATAGTATAATGTCTAATTTTAGACTGTTATTCGTACAATTATGATTGCAAGGACGACAGGAATTATGTGTATATATAAATATATATTCATGATATTTAATAAATATCATATATATTTTATTATATATCTATTTGGCATTTTTGTTATTTTATTTAATTAATCAAGTCATTTCAGTTGCCAACAAGGCAAAAATTCCAAATGGGCACACGTCCAGTGAGCCATGTCAACTTTTTCTACACCTTTTGTTGATTCCAATGAAAAAAGGATTAAAAATGATAATTTTTTGATACTTATAGGACTACAATTGTAATTATGCAATTTATATGATCAAAAACCAAATGGAGTAAAATTACAAGACGAAAATTATAATTTTGCCTATATGTGCATATATAGTTTTATTTTTATATGGTTTCCTTTTTTTATGTATTTATTTGTTATTGTTATACTTATATTTCATATGACT
>JACGDI010003094.1:1042913-1094125 GCA_014898725.1 Jacaranda copaia
TGTTGTTGTTGTTGTTGTTGTTGTTTGTGTGTGTTCAACCAAAAAAATGGGATTGTTGTCCTTTAAAAGAGATTTTAATTTCTAATCATATACCTCTTTTGTTTTGGTACAAAGTAGACATCAAATATACAAAATTGACAATATTAATAGATAAAATAAATAACCAATGTACAAAATAGATTCTCCATTACCCACTACATACCAAAAACCAACAAACCATCGTGTAAAATTGTTCTATATATTGACCACCATCATCTAAATACTAGTTACAATATGGGAGAGAAATTGGTAAACTAAATTCTTCACAAAAAATTCTAAGTTCAATGTATCTCAGTTAGAAACTTCACAAAAGTTGTTTACAAAAGATTGTCATTGGTCATACATAATAGTCTCTCCCAGCCTCCAAATCAATTTGGTTTCCTTCTTTTGGTCTTTTTTCTTTCCATTTAAACTATCCATGGCTTTAGTTATATTGCTCAGCAACACAAACATCTTCTTTCCCAAACTTGTACCCACATTGCTCCCACTTTGAGACATTTGAAGCTGTTGATTGGTCCAAGTATTTTTTTGCTTACTTCATGTGTTACATTTTTTCCTCTAGGAGATCTCTTAACTTCTTCTGTCACTTTGCCACTCACCTATATTCCAAATAAAATGATATCAATTAATGTATGAAACAAACCTACAAATGTATGTAGAAACAAAACAGACCTACAAATATATAAAATCAACAAGTACTTCATACCCTCAATTTACTCCTCCTTTGAGATGCTTGTGTAGCAAACACCTATTCCAAATCTTGAGAATCCAGCATAAGATCAGTGATGTCTTGCTCCTGTAGCTCAAATTTAGCTTCATTTGTTTATTTCATTGGATACCTCCTAGAATTGTGTCCCATTTGCTACATTTAAGTATGTTTGCCTCTTCTTCATTTCCATTTGTTAATCTGCAGTAGCTGTTCTCATTGCCCCCTCCTTTTTTTTGCCTTTGAACACATGCTCTTCAACACCTCTCCTCCTTACTTTATTTGGCCTTCCACTAACCTTGGCAAAGTTTAGGGGTAGAGGAGGAATGTCAATAGTCTCACCTCACAACTCTTGGCCATTTTATCCCCATTATTGCACTTTGGTAAACTTTGTGATAGCACTCAACAAGTAGCAAGAAGCAACACAATCAATTAGATCTTACCTTGTATTGCATATAGCACAACATGCATGAAGACAAGGAATTCCAATCAACTCCTATCTTCTACAACTACATATCCTCAACTCTAAATCTACAAAATATTGATTGCCATACATGTGTGTTATTTGATAGTGTGTGTAATCTAACTTTCTTAGGATACATTCACCTAAATTATCATCATTTCTTTTCCAAAATGTCTATAACGATGGAACATATCACCCCTTTCCATCCCTTTGCTTTATCCTTATTCTTCTGCAATCTACCCATCAAATACTCTCTAATCTGTTCTAGCATGGTCAAGATAGACCTCTCTCTAGTATACAGTATTGTAGAATTAACTAATTCACACAAATTGTTTAAGATCCAATCACATTTAGGAATAATAAAGAAATGAGATTTGCTCCACTATAATGGGGGCTTGTCATTGAACCACGCAAATGCAGTTTGATCAAGTTTAGCCATCTCTTTCATGGCTTGTTTAAATTAACCAACAATGGTATTATTGGTTGCTTTAAACAACAAATATTTATATCCTAAACCCCTAAAACTAGCCTACAAAAAGTTCTTCCACAAATATTTAACACAAAATTTATGTTCAGCTACTGGAAAAACATCTTCCATAACTTGGATTAGGCCTTTTTGTTTATCAAAGATGAAAATAAATACATGTGGATTGGTTATTTGCAAGTCTTATTTCAATAAAATTAAAAACCAACCCCATGTGTCCCCAACTTCTCTATTAACTACTGCATAAGCTATAGGGTAGGGCTTGGTGTTGGGGTCAATCCCAACAGTTGTTAGGAGCACACCTATATGGGGAGTAGACAAATGGTAACCATCTACCCCTAAGATAGGCCTACACCAAGCCAGAAATCCCACTTTCAAAGCCCCAAAACAATAATAAAAATGTGTGAATCTATTCTCTCCATTTATATCATTCAGTCTAAGAGTAATAGTAGACCCTAGATTAGTTCTCCTCGACTCTATAGCATGATCCCAGAGCTTAAAATACTAAACTTTAGGATCCCCCTCAATCATTTGAATTACTTTTTGCTTGGCCCTATAATCTTGGTGCCAAGACACGCTCACCCTTATATCCTCTACTAATTCTTGCTTAAATCTCTTTATTTTCCTTTTGGGGATCAATTTATAGTTTATTTATAAATCTCTCAACAAGATAAGATGACAAAACATTCTCCATGTCAAATGTTAGCTAGTAAGAATAAGTTGAGTTATATGTTTGGAGTTGAAAAGTAGTTTCATACCTTAATATATATGCATACATTTTCCACTGACAACCCTCTCCCTCACACTTGGCTTAAATTCTTTCTTTGTCATTGTTCTTGTTTTTTATGTTTCTCATAGACTGAATGGCATCAACAAGGGCACCCTGCCTAAACTTAGTTTTGTTTTTGAATTTCATGCTTAGTGCAAATTTAGGAGTAAATTTCAGTTTATTGTTGAACACTGGTGCACGATCCACATTCTCCTTACAATTAAAACTCATCTCACTGTCTACAAGGATATCACCATCCCATACTATCTCTTCCTCATTACTACTCTCAATTTCAGCTTTCTTTTCCTTCCCACTACCACCCACATTTCTCTCATCCTCACCCTTATTATGAATACCAACCCACTCAACTTCAGGATCAACAATCTAATCAAAGAAAAATTCATCATCCCTCTCACTCTCATCCCCACTTTTATACCCAAAATAACTAGGATCACTTTCAGTAGAAAGGTCATGCTTAAGTTAAGTGTTAATTTGTGGTAGTTTAGATTGTATTTCAAGTTCATCTCCATCATCACTCTCACCCCCAACCTCAATGAAACTAAAAGGCTTAGTCTCACAATTAGATATTGTTTCTTGTTCAATAACTTATATCTCAATATAAATTTTCATTTCTTTATCTTCAATGGACGTTTCACAAAGTTGTTTAAGATCCTTTTCATCAATAAGTATATTCCATTTGTTTCTTAGTTGATAGTAAACTTTCCTAGGGTTACCTAGCCCCACACTATCACACAAACAATTCAAATTTCTCATATTCAACACATCAATCCAAACAAAATTGAATTTTGCAATATGCCCACCAATGTAATGACATTTAGGGAGTGAAGCACACTCACCTCTGTAATGCAACAAGGTTGTTATATAACCGGAGTCAGGAGCTAAGGACCAACGCGTGCAAAACAACAACATTAAAAATGGGATAAAAATGAGTTAGAATAATTAAAAACATGAATGTAAGTCAACATAAATAGAAAAAATATAAAATAAAAAAATAAAAAAGGCACTCAAATGGACCACCATGTACATAGTCAAGGGCAAGACAAATCTAAGGTTTCACAAAGTCAAAGTAAAATAAAAAACTCAACAACCACCGAAAGCTTTCAAAAATAGGAGAAGTTTAAAAATAAAATTTATGGCCCATATTCCTTTCAAGTTCAGAAGAATAAAAACAGAAAATATGGGACCACACATATCAACTCTCGTTTTCAACTCAAACTCTGGGTTTAGATTCGTAAAGAAATTTTTAAGCACAAAACACCAAAAACCAACAAGAATCTTTTGACAAAAAAGTGCAAAAATCACTAAACAAACAGTGTTTCAACACTTACCATATGAAGGTGGTGGCAAGTGGACATTCCTAGACGAGCGAATTTGCACCATCTTCTTCTACTCATTACCTTTTTGGAAAAACCTCGGATTATGCTAGTGAGATTTCAAATTTTTGTGATGTTTTCTCTCTCACAATTAGTTTTTTTTCTCTTTGTGTTCTCTATTTTGTGGGATTGAATTTTGTTTTCTCTTTCCTCTCTCGTTTCTATTTATGGCTTATCAAATATTTCTCTTATAATTTATTCAATCTTTTTTTCTTTTCTTTTTTCTCTTTATTTATTTTATCTTTCCTATGCTTATCTACATGGACCACCAATGTCTTGATTACATGGCTTTTCATAATCCAATGTGGCACTAATTGAGTCCAATTGAAGATGAATTAGCGTAGTTCAGGCTTGATTTTAAACTCTGGAGCCCAAAGGACCAAATTTGCAAAAAAGTAGGACTCAATGTGCTAAAATTTGCAAGCTGGCAAACCAATTTTGCACACCTCAAAAGATAATGGACCAAAATCGGAAGTAACTATAGTTAAAGAACAAAAATTGCAATTTTCCTGTAGGAATGAAGGAACAAGGATAAATAAGAACAATGAAATGGAAGATGGAAATAGTGAAATAGAGAAAGTGAAAGAAAATACAAAAGTAGAGAAGAAAAGGAAATGGAAGAAGAAAAATGAAAATGGAAAAATTGAAGAAAAAGAAATTTACAAAAATAAAAAAGAAATAATTAACATTAAGTTATAATTTTGTATTAATTAATTATCTACTAAAAAGTAATGTTACACTGATCTCTGCATGAAACCGCTAGTTATTCGTATTTTATATATATATATATTCTTGTGTAAATGTTTTTTATTCCTAAAAAGTACATATCATCGACTTACTGTAGCGTTCAAATTGTTGTGAATGTGTATCTGTACAACAATTTAGATCACCACTGAAATGATATTAAATTAGGTGTTTATGTAATGAGATGACCTAAAACCTAGCTAGTTGACATATATAAAACATCAAATAATATGAACAGTCCCCTAATATGTGAAACTTTGGTGGAATGGCTGCTGTTGTTCGTCAGTAATGAAGTATTTTATTTCATCAGTGAATTTCTCTTGATACTGAAAAGCATTAAGAAGATGATATTCCATAAGCTCAGACCCCATCTCTGCCTGCAGAAATAAATCTACGTCAGTTGATCCGTTGGTAGTACTCCATGACGCAGTAGCTGCATTGTTTTCCAGAGGAAATGATACTGGACAAAAGTTTGAGACGGTTTCTTCAGACATTATTGGAGCATCAGCAGGATTATTAATCAATCCATGATTGTACAAGATTTCTCCATTTTCTGGGGTTTCCTTGATTTGAGCTGTAGCTAGCATTCCTTGATAATATGGCAGCATATTATGACCTGCGGGATTAATATTGGCGCCAATCGAAGAATTAAATTCTGGGCTGTAAATGGTCTCCACCAATGTTGATGGAGAAGGGGCAACGCCGAAAATATTGTTTGCAGTAGTGGTAGTACTTGTTCCTTGTGCTGCAACTCGCTTCTTTTTCAACTTGGTATTCCAATAGTTCTTCACATCATTATCCGTCCTTCCTGGGAGATGCGAAGCTATGATCGACCACCTAATCACACAAGCATGCCGTACGTGTGTGTACATAAAATAAACTTAATATATTAATCAACAAGAAAAATTAAAGATTCTTCCCATATAACTATGCAGATTAATAACAATTAATCCACTGTGATAATAATGGAAATAGGCGCCAAAACACCCTCTCTATAATAAAAAAATATCAAACGCCAACATTTGTTTATAGAAATAGGCAAAACAACCTCCCGTCATGAAAGAGGCGGTGTGCGTGTTTTAAAAATAAGTGCTGGTATTTTGATCATTCTCTCATTACATGGGGGGCTTTGCCCATTTTGATTATTACTAGACGTCAATAGATATTAGCCCTAATTGATGCAAATGAAATTAAGCTCAATCAAGTGACCTGCTTCCAATGTCCTGATAGAGATTTAGTATGATGCTGTCTTCTTCATCAGTAAAGCATCCAAGTTTGATGTCCGGTCTGAGGTAATTAAGCCATCTCAAACGACAACTCTTGCCGCAGCGCTTCAGCCCTAAAATGGTGGTAAATTAAGCCACAAAATGATCAATCTAACAACACAAAATGTATGTGTGTGTGTGTGTAGAGAGAGAGAGAGCATGTTTTAACTGCATATACAGAGAGAGAAGATGTGTAACGTACCTGCTTTTTGAGGCAAAGCTATCCAATTTCCACCAGTGCCATACTTTTGGATATAGTTCTTGAGTATTGTGTCCTCTTCTGGAGACCAAGGTCCTCTCTTCACTTTTGTTTTGTCACAGCAAGGGCTTCTTCCCATTTGGCCAAACCAAACAAAGAACAGAAAACTTTATATAAAAGTTTTTGGCCAAATTGGAGAAGAATATAATATTAACCCAATTGCAATAGAAGAGTTGATATCTCAGTGATGAGGGAAATCAGCGGGCAGAGGCTATATATGGTTTTAAAGAAGAAAGAATGGTTTAGTGAGATTGACTTTGTCCAAGTACTTCTCAAATCTTTCTTGCTTTTTCTTTCTCCAGCTTTTGATTCAAAGTGTCTCTCTTTTTCTTGTGTTCGCTTTTTCTATGTTGGATAAAGTGAAGCACGTACATTGGTTTACTTGTGGTAATTGGTATGGTGAGGTAAAAGAAATTGCGGTAAGCAGGAAAAATTGAAATTTTTTTCTATATATTGCAACGGTCTTTATATATATATGTATGTATGTATCTTACATTATTGTCCAATCAAAAACAGAAAATATTTTACGTTTATATCACAAATGATTTAATTTGTGAAGGGAAGGAGTTGGTCGCGATGTGGGTTGGTGAATAGGTAATCTAATGTCAAGAGGTTTAGCTTAGGGGCCACCAAATTGTTGCCTTGGTCAGAATTGAATAATATGTTCACGTACAATGAGTTCGCTTAGCCACGTGGAATGGACAGCAACCATTTGTTCCCCCGTTAGAAAATGGTCATAATTTGTGAAGAAATTTTTTTGTGAAGAGTTGATATGTTAGATTAATTCTTTAATGCGCATTTAAATAATCTCAGTTGAAGCTTGTAAACTTTGCTGCATTTTGTTAACAAGTTTTAAGTCACAGTCAACTAATTTGGTTTTCATTTCAAATTTGTTTTTGACCAAATTACCAAGCTCATTTATGTATTGTAAAATATGTTTATCGATATGGTAAAATTGTAATTTTCATCCTATAACTTTACCTCATTTGATTTTTGATCCTATAAATTATATAATATAAATTCTAGTTCTATAAGTATTAAAAATTTGTCATTTTTCGTCCTTTTTTCGCCGGAGCCGACGAAACTCGTTGGAAAATGTGACGTGGCACATTGGACGTGTGGACATTTCTTGCTTTTGCCTCGTTGGCAACAAAATAAATGCTGACATGGGATTTGTGGCATTACTTGGCAGGCAAAATTGCAATTTTTGTCTTGTAACTTTACCTCAAATGATTTTTAGTCCTATAAATTACATAATATCAATTATAGTACTATAAGTATCAAAAAATTGTCACTTTTAGTTCTTTTTTTACCAGAGCCAGCGAAAGTCAACCGAAAAGCTGATGTAATAGTTTGGGCGTGTGGCAGTTTATTGTTTTTGCCATGTTGGACTGCCAAGTAGGCATTTTTTATCTTTTTCTTACTTAGTTGGCAATACACATGCCTTTTGTGTTTTTTTCTAATTTCAAATATTATAGAATTTATTTATATATACACATCTATTTATATATATATATATTACATGCTATCATTTTTCCTTCGAAACACAAATTTGTTTTTCTAAAATATTCTCTCCTATCTTTCATTATCCTCAAAACTTGCCCATTTTTTAATATATACATACATATATTATATATCATATATATTTTATTATTATTCTAATATTAAAAAAATTAATTAATTTCATTTTCACTCAAAATATTTAATAAAAAAGCATTAATTTGACAGCTATAATAAAAAAATATCTCCTCTAAAATATAAACAAATATATCAAAATTTTTCAGAACCAATTTTGTCTATTCCCCAAAACATAACCAAAAATCAATCACATTTCTCAACACAATTTTCACATTCTCCAATAATTCATTCTCTCAAAATATATAATAAAATCACACAAAAAACATAACCAAACATTCCCCTAAATTTTCATAACAATATTATTTTAACACACGTATCTAAAATAATTTAATTAAATTTAAACAAAATTCAAATTCCTGACCCCCACCCCAAGCCCCACCTCACCATCAACACATCCCCACCCACCCACCTAGGCAAGCTAGCCATGCTTGCCTGGGCCATGGCCAACCCATGCAAGCAACCACCATGGCCATTAGTTGGCCACCTAGAAGCTCGGTTAGCCATGGCCGCTGCCTGGCCAGATCTGGCCAAGTGGCGGCTATGGTGATAGGCTAGCCATGCCTGCTTGGGCCATGGCCAGCCCATGCAAACAACCACCATGGCCACCAGTTGGCTATGGTAAGCTTCTTCCAAGCAGTCACTGGCCGCCTAAAAGCTTAGCCAGCCATGGTTACCTCCTGGCCAGATCTGGCCAGGCAAGGTGTTGGCCAACTGGAAGCCTGACTAGACACCATAGCCAGTCCACAAAGTGAGGGTGGGAGGCGGGGGCTTGGGGGCATATATATATAATATATATGTATGTATATATAAATACATATATTTAGACATAAATATATATTTAGATATATGTGTATATATAAATATATATCACAAATATGATATATGATATATATCATAAATATCTTAGTTGGCATTTTTTTTTTTCGATTGATTAAGCCATGTTAGTTGTCAACGAGGCAGAAATAAGAAATGTTCACGTGCCTAGCAAGCCACGTCAACTTTTCCGGCAACTTTCGCCAGCTCAGGCGAAAAAGGGACTAAAACTGACAATTTTTAGATACTTATAAGACTAGAACTGATATTATGTAATTTATAGGAGCAAAAACAATTTAAGGTATAATTACAAGACAAAATTGCAATTTTGCCTAATCATAAATATCTTAGTTGGCATTTTTTTTTCAATTAATTAAGTCATGTCAACTGCTAACTAGGCAAAAATAAGAAATGTCCACGTGCCTGGGGAGCCACGTCAGCTTTTCTGGTGACTTGCGCCAGCTCCGGCAAAAAAAGGACTAAAAATAACAATTTTTAGATACTTCTTGGACTAGAATTGATATTATATAATTTATAGGACCAAAAACCATTTGAGGTATAATTACATGACAAAAATTACAAATTTGCCTAATCAATATTTTTATATGATGCAAGAATAAAGATCTCACGCCATATTGTTTGGTAATAACATTTGGAAGTTATTCAAATTGTGTGGACGATATGTTGAATTTGTCTAGCTCTTAATCACAAATATCGTTTTAATTAAATATAAGTAAAGAATTTAACTTGTGGAATTTAAAATCAATAACAGTATTTTGGTTCGGGTTTTAGGATTATTTCATTGACTTATTTCCTGATATCACTTGTGCTCCCACGGTCTGAAAATGCTCATATATGGAGCCAATATCAATTTTTACAACTAAATGCAATGCTCAATATCAATTTCTATAGCTTAAACCGAACGATCCTAGGTGTAGCTCGTATCTTCTATTAGGATAGAATTCTAATTCTACCTACAACTCTCTCTTGGATATATCCAACATAAAATATCAGATGCCTTAATTCTGACAACCTCTCAAAGTTACGAGGTTTTTTTTCTCAATTCAAATGTGAAACCACACCTTCGAACTTCCTATTCTACTCATTTGTTGACATGGGTTAGCAAGTGCATCTTCCACTCACACATGAAAGTTGATCTCAAACACAAGGTAATTGATATAATACGTAACACGTTCTCAAAAACTTTGTATTTGCAAATAAGTCGTGTAATCAACGATCACATTGGGAGGCAAATGCTATACTTCTGGTTGAAGATATAAAACAACTTAGTACATGCAAGACCATACTGGATATAAACTCACAAACATATTTAGATTTGTGTTACAAACATCTTAAGTTTAAACATAATTGGTTGGCCAATGAATAAACAAGTAATATGAAATACATGCTATGGCACGTTTCTCCATATTTGGAATCATATGTCATGAGTATTCAAATAAAGTATTGTGCAAATATTACTTTAGGTATATCTCAATACCTAGGTTTAGTTTTCTCCTTATGCTTGTTTTCAACAATCTCAATAAAACCCAGATTTGCCTAATTATCAAATCCTAATGGATTAAACCAATCAGAGGATTAGACCTTCTATTCTGATTCCTCATAAATAGCCCCCGAATGTACGCCTTTGATATATTGAACTAAGTGTAATAAAAACATACTTGTTTTTACTCTAATTATCTTTCTTATTTAGTTTGCCACGTTCAAGGAGAAAATCCAAATATTTAGTACCGCTCTTAAAAATGTACATCATTTGACGTCATTGGAACTTCCAGGAGTGACTCCTCCACGTGAGGTAGCATTTAACACTTCTCAAATCTACCCCACGTTCAGAGTCTTTGAAATAGGCCTGTTAATAGGTAGGGTATCACTTTACCCAAACTCACATCCTAAAATACCCAAAAAAAAAAAAAAATTACTCTATAATTTATTCAAAGTAATTGAATAAAACTCATCCTCATTCCCATTTTTCAAATCAATCTCCATACCCGCCGTCATACATAACAGAAAAGTGAACCTTATACCCATCGACTTTTGCTAATATTTCCCATTCCTTGTTTCTCATAGAACAAATTAAATGGAAATATAAAACTAATTCAAAAGTCCAAAATTATAAATTTGCTTAAAATAAATAATATCCGACATCAACAAAAGTAAAATAGAATATATATATATATATATATATTTATTTATATATATAATTCAAATCATAAAGAGTTGCATCCATCATTTTGTTCCTCGCTTTGATCTTTAATCATTCATATTATTAATTGAAATCACACAAGTCTTAATCAACTATATTTTGTGTTATCTTAGTTTTTAAAGTGACTATTCATATTTCTCTTTCTATTTGATTTTAAAAAATTCTTTTTTAATTATAATAGAATATACGAGTGTTCCATTAGTTCTAAATCTTCAAACTTGTGTTATCTTAGTATATATGATTTTAAATTTTATATATATTTAGATAAATGGTACGGAATCATGCATAATAAGTATCAAAATCCTACTTAAATAAAAATTACAAGTAAAAACTTTGTTATAAAAATAAATATATTTTGACTATGATTGTTTAAATTTACTATTATGCTTCTTGCATTGTTTTATTCAAAGTAAATAATTCACTCATCATTATTTTGATAACATAAATAAAATACAATGTTAAGAATTTAATAGTTAGATAGTTTAAATTGCAAAATTGATTAAATTAATGTAAATTTATATATATATATATATGCGTATTTGTGGATTATGGAGGTGGCACTACAAGAGGAATAGGATTTAAAAAGTGCTACTTAAATAATGTTCTCATGACAATTTTATATTTAATGGCATTTTTTAAAAATGTCATTTATAGCGTTCTAGCTGAAAGTATAAATGTCACTATTTTAATCATATTGTGGCATTAATAAAGTGCAACAAGAAACACATTAAATGACATTTTAAAATATCACAAAAAGTTCATTGAATGACATCTCAAAATGTCACATTCTTTTGTTAATGTGACATGGTAATATACCACAAAGGATGCATGTAGTAACATACTAAAATGCCACAAAAAGTTTATTTTGATGACATGCTAAAATGCCATGAAATATATAATAAATGACATATTAAAATGCCACAAAGTTGTATATTCGTGGCATGTCAAAATGCAGTAAAAAAAGCATTTAGCTAACACTTTGAAATGACACAATATTTATAAATTGTTGCATTACAAAATGTCACCAAAAAATGCCTTTGGTGACACTTTAATTTGTCAAAATATTTATATTTAGTTACCTTAGTAGTGTTCCAAAAGAATTATTTTTTGACATTTCAAAGTGCCAAAAAAACTTATAAAATGGACATTTTATAGTGCCACTTTAAGCCTATAATATTAATTTCAAGCACTAATAGTATCTATTTTTTTAATAGGAAAAAATTAAATTCTTTTAACAATAAAATAACATAAAAATCTTTATTCTTTATTATCATCATCATCATCATCATCATCATTTTATTAACCAAAAAGAAATGGAGCAAAGAAGACATTTCAAATTAAATGAAATCATTAAATAAACATAAGTTCTTAGTAACATCACTAATCAATAACATGTCCATAGGTTGTAGTCTACTAAATCTAACAAAAATAAATAGCTCCATTAGAATACTAGAATCCAAAGGTACTTCAAATTCAGTGAATTTTAAAAAACCATCAGAATCCAAGACTTAAAATGATATATCTTCCAAAAGCATGTAATTCATCCATAAAGGCAAGAATCCACATCCCTTGAAATATGCACAAGTAGAACAATAATATAAATATACAATCATTATTTTATAAAATTTGTAATTATACAAAGCGCTTTATCAAATATATTCACAAATTTTGCAAATATATATACATATTATCTATTCTATACTATTTCTTCCACAATAATATCGAATCCCACGGTATAGAATGATATTAAATTATTATTATTATTATTATTATTAATAATAATAATAATAATAATAATAATAATAATAATAATAATAATAATAATAATAATAAATAACTATCAAATGGGAAGACTCATACCTTCAAGAAATAGTGAAATCTTCAAGTTTGAGCATGATTAAAATTTACAAGCATTTTGGATAAAATGCTATATTTTCTCTCCAATCTTGTTTTTATCATCCCTCCATCAATTTGAGTGGTCTCTTTCCAATATATACATATTTTCTCTCCAATCTTGTTTTTATCATCCCTTCATCAATTTGAGTGGTCTCTTTCCAATATATACATATTTTTTATTTTTAGAGAATTTATCACATTACTATAATTGGTGATTGAGCATACGGAAAGGCATATCAAAATCTTATTAATTGTTATACATTTTCATGTTAGAAAAGGATTAAAATGGAATGTTACAAATGATAATTTCACTACCTTGAAAATTAAGTTGTTAAATATAGAAGGATCTTTAATAAAATTATTAATTAAAAATATGAAATTTAAAAGAATGCACCTACCAACCTTCTGTCTTTCTTTATTCACATAGGCCTTTTATCAACTAAGAGTGTAGCAAAGCTTTTCAATTCATTTTTGATAAATTCTCAAAGCTTTTCCCACCAATAATAGTATCATGTTAGTGACACCTACATGATGTTTCCCCGCTTGTCCATCTCTTTTTTATCTTTATTCTTAATTTGTATGATTCTTTTTTGACACTAGTTATTTATATATGTTACTTCTATTTTAAATTACCACTCTCATTTTTTTAGGACATTTCAAAATATGATTTTATTACTTCAAAGAGTACTTTTTTAAAAAAATAATAAATATTACCAATTAAAATAGCGATGTGACGCTACTGATTTTAAACATGTATAATGCAAATCATATAAATATTTTTATTGAACTTGAGCTTGGAATCGATCCAAATTTGAGCTTTAATATAGAGTGAGTCAAAGGCTCGTGAGAACATTTGTGTATATATATGTCTATTATGCAAGTATTAAATAATATATTAAAATAATACTTAAAAAATATATCCCACATATTGAAGTAATTTTCAAAATATAGTTCATTTGTTATCTTATATATCATTTACTAAATAATGATTAATCATGTATAAGATATTTAAACACTTAACTAATAATTAACAACACTTAAATTTCTTTTATATGAAAATAATTTTATAAGAAATAATAAGTGATTTCTGGTGGAATATTGGAAGGAAATCTTTGCAACCAAAAACAAAAAGCACGATACATATCACCATTGGCAAGAACCTTAGTATAGTCCCTTATATTCCTCACAATTGACAATATCTTATATTCTTCACAATTTGGCACACTATAGTTCCTAATCATCAGCATGATAGATCGCCATTGGCAAGAACATTAATTAAGTGCCTAATGAATTAATTATGCTGTCATGTCAAATTCCACTACATATGATATTATGGTGACAAATTTTATAACTATCACCATATTGTTTTATTGTGTCACTATATTTGTGGCAACCCACCTAGGGTATCATCCTAAGCAGAGAAGCCACCAATTCAAACTTGAAAACTATTCAAATAATAACTAAGAAACCTAAAATTTAATCATTCCGAAGTAAACCAAGTCACCCATAAGCGTGGTATATATAATCCAAGTGTCTTAAGTTCATACAACATTCACATAGTTTCTCTTAACCAAGGTCTCAATTAGGTGGAATCAATATGTACAACCTTACACCTAATCTATTACAAAATAACTTCAGCTAAAACATGATCCTTTTCCCCTTCACCTTGACCTGTTTGGAAAAATAATGAGGAGGGTGAGTCTTAAGGACTTTGTAAGAGATTACATAATAAAAATGGAAGAGAATAATGACATGTAATAACAAATAATAAGATCTTTTGATTACAATTCAGGCGATCAAATCATGACTATGAAGAAACTCAAAGGAACACAAAACATGAAAACATTTAGCAGACCTATTGGCATCCTTCTTTATTACTCCTCGATCAATTCAAAATAACAATCAATAACATTTAATTTGAGCATAAGCACTTTCTCTTATCTCTCCATTTGCTCGAGCACACAACTCAGCATGTAACGACTCACTCATTTATATAGCATGGTCAACCACATGCCAAATCTCGCCACTCACAATTTGTTATCTCCAACTACATATAAGTCAAGATCTTAGGTTGGTACTAGCCGAAAGACCTATCACCGTCAGTTCGTTCCGCCCAACTGTCTTTTAGGACCTAGTCGAGAGCCCATTCCCCCTCGTGGCATCCCTCCGGGTGATATTCGGCCCATGGCATCCCATGGGTTAATATAGTATAATGCTAACAAACATAAGTTTCACTTTCACAACAATAATCCTAAATATAACAAAATACAACGTGAAATATTCAAAATGTTGAAATCTAAAGTGTTAGTAGGAACAGATTCAAGAGAGGCCCCCGCTGGATGTGCTTTATCAGCTAGTGTGGCCTTTTCCTCTACCCAGCACATATTTTACAGTATAGAACGAACAAAACATTAAAAAAAATCAAGAGTACAATAAGGTACAAGTAGGGATGATTAGCATACATAATATATTGGCCGACAAGATCATTTTGGGTTGCAAGATAAATTAACAGGTAATACAGGGTCAACTGGCAAGGCTGTGGGTACATGGAATAGAAAACAAACATCATAAATAAAAGTTCTAGACACCAAAATCGAAACAAACGATAATCCTCATAAGGGTTTACAAAGTAAGTAACAAATAATAATTAAGAACTCAAACAATTCACGGAGTACAATAACTGAGATGCAGTTATAAAATGGAAATGAGATTAACCCTCACAGGGGTTTACCATAACGACAAATAAGTATAAGAAAGTGTTAGGTTAGCAAACCCTCACTGGGCATATAAGCAAATACCCAAAAGGTTAGATCCTCACATGGGTTTTCAATAAGTAATGAGTAAGCTTATACAATGCAATAACTCAAAGTGGGAAACCCTCATCTTCGTTAGCTTAGCAAATATAGCCAAAGGTTAGAATCACTGATCCTCAAGTTCCATCTCTTCACCACCTAACCAAGATAGCATAATTATAGTCAAAACCCACATTTGACCTTTTAATACATTATCATCATGCTTATAATAATTCAAGATTACCAATTAACCCATTGACAATATAATTTAAAGCTTAAAAACTCTATCATCTCAAAAATTAGCTAATAACATTAGTTTCCCAAGTACATTTCAAATTCCACATCTGTTCCATATGTCAGAAAATACTAGCTCACTATTATATCATTTCATCATTTACTAATAGTAATTGCATAGGTCCAACATTAATCTTATCTTATATTAAAGATTATGGACATAACATGCTTCTAACCACACATATGGTTTATTCCAAATCAATTTCCAATCATATACTATTCAACTTATAATATAATCCTTAACACCATATTTAATTCCAATTCTTGAAATTATTCATGAATTTAGGTCCAAAATTTATATTTCCAAACTCCTTATTCCTTACATAAGGTCAATCAACACATGTGTCTACACATCTCATCTTATCTCAAAATCTAATTCTAGGCAAGGTACAAGGGTATATAAGCAAGGTACATGTATAGCATGCATGCATATATAAATAACATGCTACAGCTAAATAAAAGTCCAAATTCACCATCGAGTGTCTAGAATCACAAACCAATAATACTGGAGTAATCATCGCATTGAGGAAAAAACATTGCGTTGCCGCCGCTGCTGCCGAAAATTCGACCGCCACCATAGAAATGTTCCTCTCATTGAGAGCTTTCCAACACCACCTTCAGTTTTGAGTTTCGAGGTCCATAGCCACCAAAACAAGCTAAAATAGCAGCGAGTTCCTTTCCCTCCATCACTCTCTAATCACCATGCCACCATAATTGGAACCGCTATGCAGGACCACCATTGTGATCCTTAAGCTGAGGGCTTCCCAACCGTCCATCCAAAACTTGTCTTTGACCTCTCAGTCACTAGCAACTGAGAGACTCACGAGATGGGTTTTCTCCTACTCTTCACTGATGGTTCACTTGCCGCCGTGCATGTGTGTGTGGGAGTGGCTGGGGGTGAAGGTGGTGGTGTGTGGTGTAGTTTGGTGGTACATTAGCCGAGGAAGAAGTTTGCCAGAGTGAGGGGTGACGGGTCATGGTTGAAGAAGGAAAGAAAGATTAAGGTGAATAGTGAAGAGAGGAAATATCTGCCAACTTTTTATAAATCTAATTTTCTAAAATTGCAATTCAGTCCCTGGAGTTGCAAAATCATGCAATTAGGTTCAGAAAGTTAGGAATTTTACACAAAACCTCTCGATTGACTTTGTTAATTCCATGCAAGCCCAATTCTTCCAAGATGTGTGCAATTAACTCAAGAATTGCATTTCGACCCCAACAATATCAAGTAATGTAAAATCAAGTCTATAGAAATTATAATTTTAACCACAAAATTTCTTAAAATAATTAATAATATAAAATTCATGAAATTTTAAATAATGGCAAGACTATAAATATAATGAAGAAAATTTTAGGGGTGTTACTATATTGTAAAATGTCATTAAGTTAGTGTAATTAAATATGTTGTAGCATTTTCTACAAAATGACACCATAACATGATGTAAGTGCCATTTTTAATAACAATTGATGACACTTAGTTAAATGCCTTTAAACCCATTTATGTTGGCATGTTCAATCAAATGCCACTATTTTATTTGATATTTATTAATTAATTGTCACAAAAGATTACCTTAAGTGTTATTTTTTAACAAATATCACTATAATAGTATTAGGTGTCATTGTGTTATAAAATGCCACCGAATGAATGTCACTAGATTCTTTATGACATTTTTTTCAAATGACATTATAAATAACTATAGGTGACATTTTAAGAAAAAGAATTAGTGACACTGATTAAGTGCCTCTAAAATACATGTGTGATGGCATTTTCAATCAAATGTCATCACTTTATTTGTCATTCATTAATCAAATGTCACTATATATTATTGTACAGTGACATTTTTCATAATTGCCACCACATTACTTTTATGTGGCATTACTTTATAAGGTTTTGCTAAGTTAATGACATTAAAAGCCATTTTCTTGTAGTGCAGACCATATCTAATCTCCAATTCCAATTAGATATTTATTCAAGTGGGATTGGCAGCGGATTTAGTGTGGGAAAAGAGTTATACTATACATGCTTCCACATCCTTATGATTAAAGTGGGTACGCTCCATTCCTGCCCTCGACCCAATCAACTACTAAAATTCCCAAACCTATTGGATTGGAAGGGTCTGATACCCACAAATAACGAACTAAATTGCTATCCCTAATAGTATGCATATTTCAGTTTAGTTAAAATGTATTGAGCTAATTACTAATAATTTATTTTAATAAATTTCTATTGGCTAAAATTTTCAAAAAGACAATGAAGTCCATGAGTCAAAAGAAATGGGCTGTTTTTAGTGAACGTGTTTAGCTTAAGCTTTGTTTTGTTTTTCTATTATAATCACAAGCTTGTTAACTAAACTTTCATTTGTCATTGATCATATGTAACAAATGCTTCTTACTTTAAATGTCGAACGCCCCCATTCTTTTTAGCTACATATATACTAGATTGTAGGAATTACACTCAAATAATGTCCTCATAACTATATTTTATTGCAAACTATATCTTTGTATTATAGCAGATAGATTAATCAATATTGATGTTACTAATTGGTCATACATTAGAGGAGTTAAGAGTTTTAAAATATATAGTTTATAAACTATCCCCTCGCTATCCACCTTCGAGATGTTTTTTTAAGACAAAATCCTCTACCAAATGTGTGATTGCAAAACAATACCTCAATGTAGCTAGGCTTTCTTTTTGGAAAAAAAATTTGTTCATCATTTTGGAAAGAGGCACACAGTTGTTGTTTCCATATATATGTAGATAGGGCCCTAAGATGATGACCAAATCTATCGCCTAACACGATGCCTAATATCTTCAAGATATTATCCTACTAGCATGCATCTAGTTGGGAGTGTGTGTGTTTTTTTCCTTAAAGATTTACCTCGGTAGGTGACAATAGGGCTAGTAAATCAATAGGTAAATTTTCACCCTACTCATGCCTATAAAAATATTACAATATCCATACCTAAACACAATGAGTAAACAAGAGATAAGACCTTACACGAACCTATTAAAAAGGTTAGAACACATATGGGTGTGTCCTACACCCATAAAAAATCCAATACCCAGTACCCAATACCCAATACGTATAAAATTGGCCTGTTAATACCTAAAGTATAACCCTACCTCAAAATACCCAAGCATGATTACCTTATATCTTGCCATATCCTAAAATACCCAAAATACTAAGGCCCTATCTTTATCATGCCCTATTTAACTCAAAACCCATTGAATCTAGTTTATTGGACTTATGTTTTTTAATGTATAAATTAATTTTCTCAATATATATTAAACAAATTATTTGGCATATGTTATGAATTTTTTTCCTAAATATAACTTAATATATACATTCAATATATAATTATTAAATTTAATTTAGTTAAATTTTCATTTAATTTTAGGTAAAAATCAAAAGTAAAAAAAATTATTATTTTTTCTCTCTCCTCTATTCCTATTCTAATTTTTCTTTCTATTGTTTTGTGTATATATATTACTTTGTTATCTCTTTAATTTTATTCTTTCCACTCTTGTTCTAAATAGTGTTATTCCATATAATATATTCAAGCAAATACATACTATTCTATAAAAAATAATAAATATTTTTAATTTTTCATATGGTATACATCTAATTTAGTGTAGATAATTTTAGGTTAATAGGTTGAATTTGAGTACATCATAATGGGTAATTTTTTAGTACAGGATACAGAGGTAATTTATGGCACTACAACAAATTACACAAATGGTAACAAAAATTTTCGTTACCATATATGTAAAATTTGTTACAATATGTGTTGGTAACGAGACTTTTGTTACTAGAATTTTGTGAGCTAAAGCTCAACGCCAATAGTCAATGGCAAAGAAATTTTTGCCTTCATTACCAATTCATTTAGTAACGAAATCTATTTCATTACCACAACAATTGGTAACGAAATATATTGTTACAACAAGTAGTGTAATGGTAACACATGTGCTTTAGTCACAATAGGTAAGGTAATTGTAACAAACTTATTTGTTACCACAAAAAGTAATTTCACTATGCTATATATTTTCAACAACAAAATTTAATTTAATTTTAATTATATATTTTAATTAAATTTCATTACCAATAAAATATGTAACCAAAAATTTTGTTACAATAACTTAAATAATAAATTAATTACAAACTAGTTGTTTTATTACCAATAGATAATATGACAAATAATTTTATTACCAAATTAATCAATGCTTCTTTGTTAGAAATATATTCAGAACAAAATGTCTTGTTACCTTTAAATTATTAAAATCTAATTTTCATTACAGATAGTTAGAATGACAAAAAGGTATTGTTACCATTACCTAAAAAATTGCAAGCTTGTGTTAAAAATAAGTATAGGTAACAAAATCGTTGCCAATAAATTTTATCGAGTAAATATTCTATTACAAGTTATAATTAAAATGAGCAAATTATTATTATCTAAAAATTATTTTGATAACAATAATATAACCTATATTAGTAACAATAAGTGAATCATATATTTAGCACTGCAAATATAGTATGGAATGAGAACACCATCATGTACAACATGCATCCCTAAAGCATCATACAACATTAACACTATGCAGCTAGAAAACTATCCTATGCAACATTAAAAATAAGCAATTAGAACATATCATGTACACATTAATACTCTAATTCAAAAACATGCAACATAAAATGACAATCTACTTCCAAAGTAAACATCATCATATATTATGAAATTCAAAAAACATCCCTTAAGAAGACATAATATAACCCTGAATTACATCATCCAAGAGTCCCAAATTCAAAAACACTGAATATAAATTCATACATCATCCTAAATTCTCAATAGAAAAATAAGTAATTGCTTTCCAATCAAGATAGTATGAAGAAAGCAAAATAACATGATAAAAGTATAAATTTTTGCAAAGAAATTTAAATCTAATGTAGCAAAATGACAATAAATTGGCAAAAGAAGGCAAGTTTCATGTTACATAACTTGAAAGCTTATCCACCAAGACATTTTGCATTGCACAGCATGAAATTGGGAGTTCACTTCCAAAAATCTGCAATTAACAAAGGAAAACATTAAGAGAAGAAAAAAAATCCTAATGTCTTGCAAAAGATATACTGAATTAGAATACTTAAAAACAATCCTACAATGAACAATATTGTTTAACAAAAATGCAAAAATAACAGCACAAGGGATGAAGAAGAAAGGCAAACACTAGTATTAAGCAAGCAAAATCAAGCCATGTTCAAATAAATGAGTAGAAAAAATAACTTTTGTACAACTAATTTAATTGAAACAATTGCAAACCTTAATATAGCAAAATCAACAAATAATTGTTACCATACCAAACTCCAACAAAGATATCAATATGTAGTTGTGATGCATGCGGTAAACAAAGCAACAAAATCTCAACAAAAGTAAAAGCATTAAAAAAGATACTCATACAATGGAAATGGGGTAGTCATCATTTTTTGAAAATTAGAATCTTCTAAAAATTGTTCTTAATGAATTGAAATCCTAAACATCTCCAAGTACTTTTGAATTCACTAAGTCTTTAACGCTCATTATATATATACAAGTTGTAAGCAATAATGAACGTGATAATATTGGTCTCTTGGTTTTACTTGGCTTCACTTAAGTGTTGGTCCTTTAACTTAGTCTATCTTGCAATGACAACATAAATTGTTTTAGCTCGTTTTATCCATCTTTCAATTGTGATATTTCTTCATCTTGCTTCTGGCATTGCTCATTTTATGTATGAATGGGCTCTTACTGGCTTTAAATTTTTCTTTTTAGCTTTGAATCATTTCTTTTTGAGATTTCAATTCATTTTTTGTGTTGTCCAGCTTTTTCCATGGTTGCTTGAAGCTGTATAGTCTTATATCTTATCTTTTTTCTATCCTTAGGTGGTACAACTCCAAGTCCTATGCCTCCCTCATAATTAATACGAGTGCCAAGTAAGTTTCTCATGATTTTCTCTTTCAGAAATTTGATCTTGTCATCTTAGATTACTTCTGCCATCCCCTTTTTTGTTTCATTCTGTCACATGCATAAAAGTAAAACTTATTAATTCCATTTGTAGATATAAATACATGTATTGAAGGACAAAAGGCATATGTAATATAAATTTCAAACACACGAGATTCACACCTCATTCTCATACTTTGTAGTATCTTTCTTCGTATGTGTTTGTCCAAAGTTATCTATTTCACTTTGGTTTTTCTTGTAATTAGAAAGAGAGAGTTAGTGTGGAAGATTGTTGTAGAGTAACAACAAGCAAAATGTATATTCCAAACTCATTTATGTCTTTCCATTTCTATTAGTATTGATGTGAATAATTTTTCACCTAGAGTATGAGAGTAAGGCACTTGTGCTGTATTTTTTGAATTGATCTTGGACCAATCATGTGTTTGCATGTATTAATGTTAAAAAATTGTAAGAATTTTAAATAATCATGATGTATCTCAAATAGCTTAGGATCATAGAAATAGAAACAAGAAGGGTGGCTTTACTTATCATGAAGAAAGATCGTTATTCAACATCAAGTACTTTTAGGCAACAACTTGTAGAAGAAGTTAATTTTTATCTTAAAACCAAGTTGTGTTGTCAAACACAAAGCCTAGTAGAGGTTTATTTATATAGCATTGAAAATATAGCGAGGCTATTGAAAAAGAGGTGAAAACAAACAACAATTTGAAGAATCAAAATGTTCAAGTACTCAGAATCCACCATAGCCCTTATTCACCATCTATAAATGTCATAGGTCTCTTCTTCTATCCCAATTAAACTCACATTTCCTAGCTACTCATTAATAGTCTTTTCAAATTATGTGAAAGATTTATGAAATGCAACTAAATATCAAAAAATAACTATCAAAACTTTTATATTAGAGCATAAGAAAAGGCAACTAAAACACCAAGGCAACTGCACATTTTACGTCAAAAAAAAATCAATGTTTACAATGTGAACATTCACTTTGCTATTCAAAATATTACCTAAAATTTAGGATCTTCAAATACATTGCATAAGACCAACCATTTTTCGAGAGGGATTCAATCAAATAGTGCTTTACTCCTCGAATTTTTACCACGTTGAACTATTTTGGTGTACATGTCATTCAATCTTCCTTTGTAGTGTTTATAACTATCCTCAAACATTTCATCTACATATACAGTCACCATAGGATTTGAGCACCATCCTTTGATAAAATACCATTGCTGACACAAAAATATAAAATTAAAATTTAGGTCAATTATTCACGTATTTGTGTCTTCATGCATGTAACAAAAATTGAAAGTGTAAATTTAATCGAGGAAATAATTAAACTTTTTAACTAAAAAAATAATTAAACTTACATCTAATCCAGCATAGATAGGCAATTTATCAATTTTAGGAATATTTTTCCATCAAGTTTTCCAATCAAGCTATAATTATTCCAATCTCATTAGCCAAATGGTTACCGTATTTGAATGGCCTCTTTAAACCCCAGCAAAACTCATTTTCTAGTGGCTTGCCCTAATCATATCATAAGTACTATTTGAAGCAAAAAAAAATTCCATTGGTGAAGCCCAATTATTGAAAAGAGAATAGTTCGGGACCATAAAGAAAGTCTAATTCACTAATTTACTAAAAAAATTTTCAAACCTAATTAAGAAAAAAGAAGTTGATGATGCCCAATTAACTAAATTTGTAGATTATTGTAAAAAGTAATTCATTAAGAATGCCATATTTACTAATTCACTAAAAAAAAGGGTCTAGTCTATTTAAAAAGAAGAAGAAGAAGAAGTTGGTGATGCCCAATTAATGAATTTTGTCAATTAACGTAACGACTAATTCACTTAAAAATGTATCAAGCCAAAAAAAAATTAAAAAAGTTGATGAAGCCCAATTAACCAATTCTTTAGATTAAGAAATAGAACAATTCTTAGACAAAGCACATTTCACCAATTCATCAAAACATTGAAAAACTAAATTTTTAAGTGAAGTCTAATTTATCAATTCACTAAAAAATTGGTGAAACACAATTTTTAATTAAAAATTGGAGAATCCCAATTTGTCAATTCCTTAAACAATTGTAAAGCCCAATTCACCAAATTACTAAAAGAATTGATGAAATTCAAGTCTTAAATAAAGCTCAATTAACTAATTCACCACAACTTTTTGTGAAGCTCAATTCCAACTAATAAATTAGAGAAGTCCAATTAATCAAATTTATAAATTAATGTCAAGCCCATGTTCTTAAATAAGTGACACCAATTTACTAAAAGATTTGGTGAACTCCAATTAATTTTAAAAAAATTGCCGAAACTCAATTAATCAATTCTCTAAATAATATCAAACCCAAGTTTTTAATAGATGGCATCAACTAACTAAAATTTGGCAAACTACAATTAATAAAGTTGATAAATTCCAATTATCCAATTGTTTAAATTAATGTCAAGTCAATCACACTGAAAGCCAATTGGTAAAGCTCAATTAACCAAAATTTTAGATTATTGTGAAACCAATTTGTCAATTCACTAGAATATCAATTATGCCCAATTAGCAGAAAAATAAGTTGATCAACCCAAATTAATCAATTCTTTAAATTAATTGGAAGTCCATTTCGTTAATTCACAAAAAGAATTGGTTAAATCCGGTTGATAAAAAATAAGCCAGTAGAATCAATTCTTTAAATTAATGTGGCACCCAATTCATAAAGAAAACCAATTCATCAGCTCACCCAAAAAAAAAAAATGATTAAGATAAATTAATAAAATAGAAATTGGCCAAGTCAAATTAATCAATTCTTTAAACTAATATCAAGCCAATTCAAAAATAAATTTCAATTTAGCAATTCACTAAATTTCAATTCTTAAAATAAAGTACTACTCACAAATTAATTCATTAAAAATTTGATCAAACCCATTTCTTAAATGAAACAACAACTCACCATTTAATTCACTTAAAATTTGTTTAAGCCCAATTCTTAAATAAAGTACAATGAATTAATTAATCTTGTCAAAATTGGTCAAGCTAATTTGTTAAATGAAAACCAAACCCTCCGGTTAATTCACTTGAAATTTGCCCCAATTCTGTAAAAAACAAAAAAATCGACAATGTATTTGCTAAAATTTGAATTAAAATTTGCCCCAATTCTCTAAAAAACAAAAAAATCAACAACGTATTTGCTAAAATTTTTCTCAAGCTTAATACCTTAAAGAAAGCCTAACTCATCATTAAGTTCACCTCAAATTTGTTCAAGATCAACTCTTAAAATGAAACCCAATTCATCAATTAATTCACTATAAATTAGGTGAAATTTATTTCTTAAATAAAAAATCAACTCAGAAATAACTTCATTATAAATTTGTTAGACTCCAATTCTTAAAAGAATCCCAATTCAATGAGCAATTCAACAAAAAAAATGTGCGTGCGTGCGTGTGTGTGTGTGAGAGAGAGCCCAATGCTTTTAAAAAATTACCCCAACTAATCAATCAATCGCTTTATATTTGTTGAGGTCTGATTCTCAAAATAAAGTTCAACCCATAAATCAATTCACTAAAAATTTGGTCAAATCCAATTAACAAATGCTTTACATTATAATGAAGTTTATTTCTTGAACAATAGTCCAATTTACAAATATGAGTGGAAAATTAATTTAATTATCTTTTACAATTAGTAATACAATTGAGTTTTGGAGGGAATCTAATTTAATTTTAGTAATCAAAAATTTTGTTACAGTATATTTTATTTGTAACAAGTATTTTCTTATTACAATAATTACCAATTTTTTGTATAAATACATCTTCCTAAATAGTGGGAAATGTTATATGTAACATATTGGATTTTTCATAATGAATGTTTACATAGTTACAGAACATAAAAAAATTAATGCAATAAAATTTAGTTAAAGGTAACAGGATTTATGTTTAGTTACAGATGACAATTTTGTTTGTTACGAAAAAGACAAACAAAAATCAGTTTCATTATAAATTATAATAAATCTAGCATTTGTACATAATTTTATTTTTGTTACCAAAGCTTTTGTTACATGAAGTGCAATTTATTGTAGTGTGGGTATAAATCACTACATTTAAATTATAATTAAAAAAAATTACTATTTTTTTTGAAAGAAATTTTTTACGGGATACAATCCGCCGGAATTTCCAACAGATTGACGTAGGATTTCAAATAGCACAATCTGTCCATCGAAACTTCCATGCAAATCCATTGCAAAAAGTGTCAGAGATATCGTGGGAAAATAGCACGTAAATTTTCGACGAAGTTGTTCATCAGGCATTCATATAAAAAAAAAAGAAAGAAAGAAAACTAAAAACTTATTTACATAAAAAATATTAGTCACTGTCATCTTTTCTAGGAATTTTCGATGAAAATTCGTCAAAAATTTTAAATATTTTTTCGTTGTTAAGTTTTATTTTATTTTTCAATGTATTTTTCCATTGAAAATCCTTCGAAAGTTAGTTGCAAATCAATTAAATAAGTCAGATCAAATTCATTCCCTCCACTCATTTTCATTTCTATCTTCTTCCTTTCTCCTCTCTGTTCTCGGTTTCTCCCTCGCCCACGTCACTGATCGCTGTCGTTGCCATCGTCACCCATCACAGTCGTCATTTCTTTTAGCTTTTAACTTCTTTTATTTTTTTTCATTTTATTATATTACCACCGCCCGTTGTAGCTCGTCCCCGCCTGTTTTGTCCAAATCAATTTTTGTTTTTGTTTTTTTTTTTTTTTTTTTGCTTTTATGTTTTGATGTTAATTTGTTGTCGTTGTTTTTGTAAAAAAAAAAATTGTGAGTTGGGATTTGATTTTGTGTTAAAATTTGTATAAGTTTGAATGGTATGTGATTTGGGGTTTAATTTGAGTATAGGATTGAGTTTAGTTGTCATTTATATAATTTTAATTTAGAATTCAGTTTAGGATTGAAAAGCCTTATAAGGCCTTACAAATTCAAATATATAAATTTGAATTTAGGATTGAGTTTAGAATTAAGCCTTACAAAGCCTAAGGAGAGGCACACTCTCTATTATGATCTTAGCACAGAAAAGAGAGCTGCTATTTTGTAGAGTGGATCCTTTTGCTCCTCTTCACTTAGAGGGTATTTGGCTGAGCTTATAAGTTATTCAAAACATCTTATAAGATGTTTAAGAACTTATAAGTTAGTAAAAAGTGTTTGGTAATTTTTTTTAAAAAAAAGTTTATAAGATCCTAAAATAAGATATTAGGAGTTTATAAGCTCTTTTAAAATAAGTAAGAGACCCTAACTTATTTTTAAAGTCTTAGCAAGCTCTTTCAGTTTTAACTATTTTAATTATAAAATTGTCATTATTAACATCTCATAAGTTCCAAAATTTTATTTTATCTAAATGCTTCAACAACTTATTTTAAAAATAAGATCTAATATATTATAAGTTTCAAAAACATCTTATAAGATATAATAGCTTAGAAGATGTTTAAAATAAATTTGGTCAAACGCCCTCTAATCTAGTCTTTTTTCATACTAGGTTGTTTTAGTGATCCTCTGCATATTACTCGTGTTCAGGTTAGGTTATGTCATCCAAGGGAGAGGCAGTGATTTCCTTAGTAGTTGAATATACTTTCTACCTCATTGGAATCCCCATCTACATTAGTTCTTTCGCTTTTGCGTGTTCTTGCTCCATTCTCGTTAGGTAGTTGGGTTTCTTGGAATAATTAGGGAATGAGGCCGGGGAAGGCTTTAAGTGGATCACTGGCTCTAGCGGGCTAGTGGGTGATGTTTTGTAGGGATGGTGAAAGGGTAGTGAGGTTAGCGGTTTCTACATTCTTGTGCAAGATCTCTGCCACTGATTTTATATCTCCACTATCCCTTACCTCAATAATTCTAAGGTGGTAATTGGTATGCACAAATGGAATTAGGTGGGAATGATCAGACTTTAAGAATAGAATGAAGTTGGGAATGGAATGATATCGGTATAGTTTATCCTATAATTAGTATGTACAAGAAATGAGAAATGAATAGAATCGCCGTTCCTTCCTTAATTCCATTCTAATAATTGGTAAATGAGAATAATCAATAGAAATGGAATAAATTTTTTTAATGACCAAATTACCCTTTTGTAAAAAATTATTAAAATAAAAGTATTTATTAGTAAAATATTTTTTATATTTTACCTTAGATTTTTTGAATAAGTTTATAATTATACAGTTTTAATATCACTTTTAATGCTATTTGAATTACATTAGTTATATATGTTTACATGAAAAAGTAGAAACACAATTTACTTAAAATATAATTCAGTAAGCTCTTTTGAATTTTTTGATAAAATATAATTAAAAAAATTATAAAATACCTTATAACTAAAGTGCTTAACTTTTTTGTGATAAGGTTAGAATGATTTATTGTACTTTTTCATAAGTTAAATTTGAAGAATTGTTGATAGGATGGACAACTCTTCATTTATTAATTTTGTATATATTTTTTAGTCATTCAAATATGCGGATATAAATAATATTTTAAACTATATATATTTCATTAGTATGGACCAAGTTGATGATACTTCTACTTTTTTTTATTATAAAAATTAAGGTACGCATAATTATTCTTATTTTGATTATTTATTTTTTTAATTTATGTACTAATTTGTAACAATTTAACAATTTTTGTAATATTACTAAAAAATATATGAATAAAATATATGATTAAATAAAAACACGTAACAATCAAATAAATTGGAAAAAGAAGGAATGGCTAAACTCATCCTTTTGAGAATGGAAATTCTGATTGAAATGAGCATTCCCATATCTACATTATATCAATCATGAATTTAAAAATGTACTTGAAAATATCCGTTCCGTTCTCATCTTATTCCTACATTCCAATCATACCATAAGTTTAAAGTTTCCAACAACGAAGCCAATTGATCCGAAGTCAGCCAATACATCTCACAACGGTTAGTCTATTTGTGTCTCCTGGATTGGTCACTTCGAATAAAGTAAATTGCAATCAGCATTGATATCAGTTCCAACTTGAAATCAATAACAATAATTAGGATTATTAGGGGTTCCCAACAGAATATCTTTGAAGTTTAAGTTAGCAAGGAGATAAATTACATACCTTTGTCTCATTATAATAGGAGGTATCGGTAGTTAGCATTAGATGCGCTCCTATCACATCAATCCTACACAGGGGATCCTGTCGTATATCCAAGATTAATGATCCACATTTCAGGTAAAATCGGGTCAAAGATGAACTGACCTGACGTACTAAAAAAACGTGCATCATAGAGTGCTCAGGCAGTGAATTAAATGTCTGAGGCCTGGTGGACTTTTGCCAAAGAAGGGGCACACCAGTCCTTTTGGGACTCCACGGCCTTGCTATGGAGAATAATGGTTATAGCTCATTACACTTAATAATTCTGCAATAGTCAATTATCAAATTGAAAGCGTTAACTAAAATCAAATCACTAGAAGCATATATATGAACATTATAGAATAGAACTATAGATATGAAAAAGAAATTCACTTACTGATTGTAGAAGTAATAAATTGGAATAGACTAACTTACTAGAACTGGAGAAAACGTTTTTAATGGAACTTGATAGGAACTTGTTACATGATAGAGAGTATAGAGATTATATCCATATTTTCATCCTATACGTGCTCTAGAATGTGTGTGATATTACTAATACAGAAGAAACTTTAAAGCATCGATGTTTCCTTGGAGAAAGGCTGACAAAAGGCTTCTACCACGTTGCATCTTCTCCCCTATTTATAGAACTTGACTCTGGACTTGAAGTACTTGGAAGTCCAAAACATTAATGGTCACCATTATTGCTATAGTGGTTGCCCATTTGATGTCTATTTGCTGCTGTTGGTATGTCTTTTCCCTCCCGACTTTGTTTGAAGAAATTGTTTTGTTGGTCGTCTAGGGACCCATATTGCTCAAAGTTTTGAACTTGACAACACTACCCTTAAAGGGTAGTTTTATTGGAACTTCCTACATGACATTGAATTTATTATTACATTTTTCTATTTTTTCAGGGATTCCTTGATTTCTCAAGGAACTATTGTGGAACTTCTTGAACTTTACTAGATTCAAATGAAGATGTCAAAACAGTCATCTTTATTGTTGTCTACTAGATCAACAGATGTGAAACTGGGGAAGCTCTCTCTTTTCTGTGTTCATGGAGGATCTTTTGAATTTCTTCTTAACTAGGCTGGGATAGCTTTGCTGCAAGATTTTACTTCTTAAGCAGGACCTCTTGTTGCTGTTTGTTTCTTCTTCCTCTTCTTTTGAGTCTTAAGAGTTCCAGAAATTGAAAAACTCTCTTTGGTAATAGTATATTGCTTTTTAACATTTGGTTGAGAACCTGAAAGGAACTTCTGGTATTTTTCTCTCTTTCAATATGTCAATTAGGATCTTGATTTTCTGGATGAAGTCTTCTGAAATAATTCTAAAATTTTTTCTTTGTTTGGAGAATGCATTCCATGTTATGGCTCTTGATCTGTAGTAGGTTGTATGTACTTTTGACAAAGTTGAGCATGGCCACGGTGGATTGTCATGTAGTAATATGAATTTTTCATATCAAGGTATTATAAAGATTTCATGTTAGGCTGGGATGAGGGTTCCTAAAGGAGTCCATTCTGAAATTTTACTCTGTATATGCGGTTGGACGTACTTATACCCCAAATCCAAAGAATTGTCAACACAGTATTTAATTTTTCTAGTGAATTGGGGTGTTTGGTGGAACTGGTTAAAAATAACTTGGCTGAGAAATCCATGGTCCAAAAAAGTAAGGGGAGAGTTGGATTATGTTGTTTTGATAAAGAATGTCAGCATCTTGAACTCAGCTAGGTCGATGTGAACTATAGGAATACCAATTTGCAACCCTCTCTTGGCAATGAAATAGCTCTGTAGTGTCAGCGTATTCTTTTGCAGGGGCTTTAGTTTACAACATAATATGCGTTCCATGTGACTCCAAAACTGGAATCTTTTGTTCTGCTAATTTGGGTATTGTTTCGAAGAGAAATAAGAGAAATAGTTCCCTTATTTTTTGGACTTTGTGTGGATTAGCTTTTTATTTCTGATGGAATGAGCATGGAACAACGGATTTCGATAGAGGTGTCATTATCTTGAGAGTTTTTTCTTTTGTAAAGAAATGGTTTTTACTTTTGCTAAGTAGTCTTTGAGTGCTGCGATTTCTTTCTTTTGTTCCTTGCAAAGGTTAGTTAGAAAGGCATGTCCATGGTGAGTGATGCTACTATTTACCTCATATGAGATATTAATTTATAACTTTTTATAATAGGTTACCGTTAAATTTATAACAAGTTGTTGGTTCGCATTTTAAAATTTTAGTGCATTAAGTGTTTGGTAAATATTTAAAAATAATAATAATAAGATATTTTTCAAAAATATCTATTATATTAGATATCATATTTTTATAATTTTCGATTTTATGTATTATAATATTAAAATAATAAAGATATCTAAAATAATAGAGTTAAATATAATTATCTTTATAAAAAATTAAGAATGAATATAAAATCTAAAACTATCATCCTAACAATATAGTTTAATTTTAAATAAGCATTTAATTAATTTTAATCATTTTAATATAATTTTAATATAGTTTAAATCATTTGGAACAATATAATTTAATAAATTTAAAATAAATAAAATAAGTAAAAATAATTATTTTAGATTAATACTCAGTAATATATAAAAACATAGATGTATTTAAAATACTGAGTAAATTAAGATATTATATTTAAAATAAAGGATTGCACCACCCCCACCCCAGACACACACACCAGCCCAGCACCCTCCTTTCCCACCAGCCCATAGTCGGCCTACTGCCCAGCCATGGCCAGATATGGCCGCCTAGTCAAGCGGCTGCGGGGCACAATGCAACAGTCAGATTTGATTGGTGGATATATATAGATGTGTATATATATTCACACATATGTAAATATATATTATTTTAAAATATTTTTTGTGGAGGATTTTTGTGATATTTAATTTTTATTATTTTTTTAATTTTTTAGTGAGGATTAAATGGTCATTTCATATTATGTGGTTTTTTCATAAGTAGATCAAGTTTAGTGATTTTTTTTTCATAAATAGGCAACAATTTCTGTCAAAATTTTAAACAAAAAATTGAACGAGGGGCTAAAATTGTTTAAAAATTTATAAAATTTGGATTAAAAATGTTCAATACCATAAGTTTGGGATTAATAATGCATATATAGTTAAATTGTGGGACTAAAAAGGCAATTTTTCCATTTGATTAAATTAAATAAGTTTTTAATATAAAATTTTATTATTAGTAATCACTTTTTTAATACAATGAACTATTAATATATGATTATAATCGACCATCAATCAATCATACAGATAATAGGTTAAATGTACATATTATGCTGCCAACTAATCATTAAAATAAAAGGTTATGATTTTACATTTTAAATCAAAACGGCCTAAATTAAGTACATTTATACATTCCTTACATGAAACATATATAATCAAGATTGCACCGTAAACTACTCCCAGTCAGAATAATAAAATTTGGACAAAATTTTGCAAAAGAATTGAACAGTACTGATAACAAAAATTATTCACTTGGTAAAATTGGAAATCTTCTCCTAATGTAATCCTTCTCCTGCATGATCAAAAAGTATTAAACTCTTTCTAATTTAAAGTTCAAAAAAATTTTATTTGACTAAGGAGGCTTCTCCATGACAAATGGATATCTAGTTTGGCTCCGTTGAAAACTACTCAAAAACTTAAGTTCAAATCCTAGCTATTTTCATGGAAAAAGATGTTTAGTGCTTGTATGCTTCTTACAAACTATTGGCATCAAAAATTTATTGGGATAAGTTACCATTTGATAGTCCAATTAAATTGACTATTAAATTGAGACTCAAATTAAAGTTCATAATAAATTGGGTTTTATAAAATGGATCAATTCAAAATGAATTATAAAATCTCTATTTATTTTGGATTAAATAATTGGGCCAAAATAAATTTTAATATAGCCCATTAGTCAATTAGGCCCATTTCAAGTAGTATTCAAGCCTAAGGAGAGACTCAAATTTCAAGTCATTAAACCCTAGTTTGTACCTATAAAAAGGGGTGCCAGAAAGCATACCAGCATCAAGAAATTCAAGCATCACGCTCTCAAGTTCGAGCTCTTGCCACGATGAAGTGCTGCATGCATGAGGGTTCTACATCTTCTTCCAAAGCAACCAAATTTTGAAAACCTTGATATCAAAACAAATACTTGATTTAAAGGAAGGCCATGATTTTATCCACAAATCTAGGAGGGAATTGCACATCAGATTCAAGAACAAGCATCAAACCCTTGAATCAAATTCAAAGGAAAAGAATAAGAGGAATTAGTTTTCCATTATGAAGATATTTTGAGAGATTGTAATCGCTTTTCATTTAAATTAAATATTGAATTTGTCCGTATTTTTCTTATCTTGTAATTCTTTTTGCAGACTTGAAATTTGTGTGAAAAAATTTTTTGGCACGCCTAGTGGGACAATCTTTGCCTCTCATCTCTTTCTCCTACATCAAAGTTCCAGATGTCATTTCTGAACTCTCCGTGGCTTGCAAGAAGAATCAAGTCAGTATTATGAACCAAACAGATGTTATTGATATTATTGTTGCAATTGGTCAATCCTCTATTGGAGGCAAGATTGTTGATACTATTCCATTAGATAGCTCGAACTCAGCAAGTCCTACAAAGATCAAGTCTAAACCATCTCTTTTTGCTACATTACTTGTGATGGTTACTAAAATAACTACAGTGGATGAACAACTTGCTTAGATAGCTCAAGCCATAGCTGATCTCTAGAAGATTGTGGAAGATAAAGACCTGCAAATCGCCCAATTAATGAACAAGCTGAAGCACTCAAATATGGAAGAATCTAGCCAGAATCACTCATCCTCCTCAAATCATGTTGCAAATGAGAAATAAATAAATGAGGCACCACCCAAGCAAAACTAAGTGCAGAAATCTAATCACTCCATGACATCCGTCACTGTGCTATCCGTGTAACAACTACAAGATATGGTAACTAACACTATCAGAGCACAGTATGGTGGACTTTTGCAAAACTTACTCGTATACTAAAAACTATACATTAAGTGGATTGATGCACTAAGGATGTCTATAAGTTACCAACCACCAAAGCTCCAACAGTTTGATGGAAAAGGTAATCCAAAGCAACATATTGCCTACTTTATGAAAACGTGCAATAATATAGGAACTAATGGAGGCCTCCTCGTAAAGCAGTTCATGAGATTACTCAAGGGAAATGCATTTGATTGGTACGTTGATCTAAAACCTAAATTTGTTGACAGTTAGGTAGAAATAGAGAGAGAATTTCTGAACTACTTCTATAACACCCATTGCACTGTAAGCATGATTGAGCTTACCAATGCAAAGCAGTGGAAGGATGAGCTAATAATTGACTACATCAACTGTGGGTGTGCACTAAGCTTGAATTGCAAGGATAGATTATTAGAAGTTTCAGCAATAGAGATGTGCACCCAGGGGATGCATTAGGGGTTTCTTTATATCTTCCAACGAATCAGGCCATGAAGCTTTAAGGAACTAGCAACTCGTGCTCATGACATAGAGTTGAACATTGCAGACCATAAGCCTACTTTTTAGGTGGATGATCAAAAGAAAGATAGAAAGGACTTAAAAAGGAATGAGAAGTCTATCAAAAATACTGTGAAGGAGTCCAAGGTAGTTAAAGTAGCTCATATCAAGATTTTTGCAAGCAGTAACAAAAGAGAAAAGCCTAATCAACTTGTGCTAACTGAAAGGTATCAACCTACATTGAAAGAATTATAGGAAAATGAGTACCTATTCCCTGACTCAAATGTCCCACAAATCTTTAACGAGTTATTGACAAAAAAAATGACCGAGCTGCTTGAGCCAAAATGCCCTGATGAAGTTGGGAAGGTGAATAACCCAAAATACTATAAGTATCATCATGTTGTTAGCCATACTATAGAAAAATGTTTTGTGGTTAATGAAAAAATTATGATAGTAGCTAAAGATGGAAAAATCATCCTTAATACCGAAGATGTTGCAGATGCAAATATTGCTAGCATCACAACTACTACAAATGCCACTTGCAACCAAAAACCGTTCCTTCCCCACTCATAGGGGCATTAAGGATACTTCAATTTGGAAGTATAGATCCAGTCATGTTTGAAGCTTTGTTTGTTGATAAAAAGAAAAAGTTAGACACAAGTTCAGTTTCTGAAACTAAAGATGATAGCAAATGGATTCTTGTGACACACCGATGAAGGCAAAGACAATGTATCCACCAACTCTATCCATTATTCTTGAAGAGAGAACATCTCACCAAGTGCTCTCAACCAAAGTTAGCAAAAGATATGAAATCTTCTCATGTTAAGTTGAGAACATTGAGAAGAAATCATTGGGATTCTGTTACTCTAGAAGACTTTTTTCTTCTGAGATTTTTTGAGCAAAAATTTCACTTCTTGTTGTGCAGTTATTGCCTTTACAGATGAAGATTTATTGTTGGGATCAAAGCCCCATAACCGGCCGCTCTTTATTTTGGGATTTATGCAAGATCAAAAAATCAACCACATGTTTGTTGATAGGGGATTAGCGATTAACATCATACCAAAATCCACTATGAAGCAATTTGGGATCATAGTCGAGGACTTATCTCACAGTCACTTGACCATTCAAGATTTTAACTATGGAGGCTAGGGAGCCATTGGAATGATCCACCTAGATCTTACTATTGGAGAATTAAAAGTGAATACTTTATTTCATGTCATTGATGCAAGGACTTCTTACAACTTACTACTGGGAAGACCATGGCTTCATGAAAATAAAGTGGTTCCATTTACCCTTCACCAATGCTTTAAATATTCAAAGAATGGTGAAATAATAAAGGTCGATGCAAATATGAAACCATTCACTCAGGCAGAATCATACTTCGCAGATGCTAAACTGTATCTAGACCCAAGCTCAATATAGAAAATGCTACTATTGAAAGATCTAGGCAATCATCTTATCGAGGGAAAGTATGTCAAATTCACAACTCTGAAGTTTGATGATCAAAAGTCCAAGAGATGGAACACTACTGAAACTTTGGCAAGTAAAGTCATTAAATCCGGAGGGATACCTAATTTGCCAGTATTTTAGTACACCCTTTGATTGCAACAAAAGGAAGGATAAAAACCATCTGAAATTACATTCCGTCACTGCACAACAAAAGGGAACAAATCAAGGGGATAGAATATGATAACTACAAAGTTATGAGAAAGGAATTGATCATGCCCATCATTAGTCTGGATATAATGAGACTAATGACAAAGTTATGAGAAAGGCCTCAACTAGATTTTCTTCTAGCAAGACTTAATGTCAAACGTTTCATGGGATGTTTGATCCAAAAGCCTACAGTCTCTTAGCTAAGTCTGGATATAACTTCTCTAATGCATTTGAGTTAGGGGATTTGAAGCCGAAGTTGATTGGAGAAAAGATCCATGGCCTCAACAACGCACAACAAAAATTACGAAGCCAAGGGTTTTGTGTTGATCAACTAAGGATTGGCTTGGGAGTGCACTAAATGAGCTAGTTAGAATATGTGTGGCCAAAACAAAATAAGTGCATCAGTGTCCAACATATTGCAGTTGATAAAGGTGGAAATGACGGAAGTTAAAAGTCAAGTGATCGTTGCGTCTCTGTATTCAATCGATTAGGCACTCACACTAATAGTCCTTTTATCTTTGATAGACTTGGTCAGAATCCATCAATTCGTAAAAGGCCTATGACAAGTCATCCACAAGGTTCGATCTTCAACCGACTTGGAAGTAATGTTGTAGAAAAACCAAGGAAAAGAACTAACTATGATGAGGCTAACATGTTGGAGTTCATAGCTGAAGGTTAGACTATTTACTTATCTCAACTAAGTGAAGCCAAATTCTCAATCCTAATCATCAAGATGAACAGATCGGTAAGGTGATGCGATGTATCATAAGATATTCATTTGATGAAGATGGCGGACATGAGGATAAAGTGGAGGTCACTATAAGTTCTAACTACATAAGTGTTACAGAAGAGCTAAACCTTCAATAGCTTGGAGAGTTCAACAGATTGATTTTGGGTGACTTTGTGCAAGATACAAATTATCATGGGTGGAGAGCAACATTTGTCCCCATTGTGAAAGTAAATGGAGTTATACAATGGAGGGTCACATTTCAAAGTGTAAAGGGTTGTAGACACTATACAATCCGATGATGATGAAGAAAATGAGCTGCACTTATGTCATCATGTTGTAATTGATGAAGATTCTGATTTAGATACCTCTGAAGATGATATTCAAAAAGCTCTTCCACAACTTGAATACGGTGGACAAGCATTAATGGATGAGCTTAAAGAATTAAATCTTGGCACAACAGAAGAGCTACGCTCTATATTCGTAAATGCCCTATTAAGTAATGAAGAGAAAACACAGTACTTAAGAACTTTAGGTGAGTACAAAGATATCTTCACTAGGACATATAAAGAGATGCTAAAATTTGATCCTAAAGTTGCAATTCATCACCTCAACATAAGGCATGGGGTACGCCCAATGAAGCAATCACAATGAATTCTTCACCCAGATCTTGTCCCTAGATTTGAAGCTAAAGTAAACAAGCTCATTGATGCTGGGTTTATCAGAGAAGTTAAGTATCCGACATAGATATCTAGTATTGTGTCTATCAAGAAGAAAATGGCCAATACCCATTTGTGTCAACTTTTGAGACTTAAATAAAGCATGTCTGAAAGATGATTTTTCATAGTCCATCATCAAGCTCATAGTTGATGCCACTATTGGTCATAAGGCCTTGTACTTCATAGATGGATCCTTAGGATACAACTAAATTAAAATATCACTGCAAGATGAGGAGTATACGGATTATTGTACTCCAAAGAGGATCTAATGTTATAAATTAATGCCTTTCGAGTTGAAGAATGCAAGTGCTACTTACTAGCGTGCTATACAAAACATCTTTGATGAAATGTTGCACAAAAGAGTTGAATGCTATGTCAATGATTTGGTTGTTAAAAGTAAGAAAAGAAGTGATCACTTGGCAGATCTTCGGGTGGTGTTTGATCGATTGCAAAAATATAACTTGAAAGTGAATCCCCTTAAATGTACATTTGGCATTACATCAAGCAAGTTTCTTAGCTTTATATTCCATCATGGAGGTATTGAGGTTGATCTTGCAAAGGTAGATACCTGCATTAAGGAACTTAAATGAACTATGGAGCTTGCAAGGTAGTCTTACATTCATAAAAAGTTCATATCAAATCTTGCTGGAAGGTGCCAACCATTCAATCATCTTATACAGAAAGATGTACCTTTTAGATAAGATGAAGAATGTTAGAATGCTTTTGAAAGTATAAAAAGGCACCTCTTATATCCATCGGTGTTGGGAGCTTTGGTATCTAGAAAGTCACTTATATTTTATATTGCAGCATAATACAGATCGATTGGCATTCTTATAGCTCAAGAGAATGAAGAGGGTAAAGAAAAAATTCTTTACTACCTGAGCTGGTCCTTGCCTGGAAATGAATTGAAATATTCCCCTATTGAAAAAATCTGCTTAGCATTATTATACGCCATTAAGAAGTTGAAGCACTATTTTAAGGCATACACCATACAACTCATCTCTTGTGCTGATCCAATCAAGTTTGTTATGTCAAGTCCCGTGCTCTTTGGGAGATTAGTGAAGTGGTATGTCATATTCAACCAATATGAGATCACTTATGTGCCACAAAAGGCTGTCAAAGGGCAAGCCCTGGAAAATTTCCTAGTTGATCATCCTATCCCTACAAAATAGGAGTTATCGATGACCTCCTAGATGAAGATGTTCTCTATGTTGAAGTTCTCTCAACATGGATGATGTTTTTTGATTGAGCATATAGATTTGATGGATCGAGGGTAGGGGAAAAACAAGTGTTGACATATTCCACAGTATTGGGCAAGTTGTGCCCTAGTAACATTGTTGAGTACCAAGCTTTGATCATTGGACTTTAGATGGCCTTAGAAATGGAGATCATCGAAATTGAGATCAATGGCGACTTGAAGTTAATCATCAATTAGTTCTTGAAAGAATATGAGGTTAGAAAAAAGAATCCCGTGCCTTTTTTTCAACAGGTCTCAAATATATTGAAATAATTTAAGAGTGCCAATTTAAACCACATACCAAGAAAGGAGAATAAGATGGTTGATGCATTAGCTAACCTTGCAACTAGTCTTACTCTATTTGAGAGAGAAACAACAAATGTCCCTATATGTAATTGGTGGATAGTGTCGCCTTCTGTTGAACCCAATCATGAAGATTCAAATATCATATTAGTATTGATTAGTGATGATCAAAATTGGAGGGGTCCATTGATTAATTATTTAAAGCATGAAAAGGTGCCAAATGATCCTCGACATAAGATAGAAGTACAAAAGAGATCGTCTTATTTTATTATATACAAAAATACTTTGTATCATCAATCTTTTGAAGGTAATTATCAATGTTGCTTAAGTGGGAAAGAAGCAATAGAAGCCATAACAGAAGTGCATTATGGGGTCTGTAGCACTCACCAGTCCTATCCTAAGCTCTATTTTTGGATCAAAAAAATGGGTTATTATTAGCTAACAATGGTCAAAGATTGATTAGAATATGTGAAGAGGTGTGAAGCTTGCCAACTACATGCAAATTTCATACATCAGCCTCCAGAGCACCTACATCTTACTATTTCTTCATGGTCATTTGATATTTGGGGTCTTAATATTGTAGGACCTATCACTCTGAAGTCATTCACTGGTCATGTGTATGTATTAGCAGCTACTGATTACTTCTTCAAATAAGCAGAAATAATTCCTCTTAAATAGGTAAAGAAAGAGACAGTAGTTGAGTTCATCCGTACGAACTTTATTTTTCGGTATGGATTGCCTCGCTACATCATCACTAATAATGGCAAGCCGTTCTATAATAAGTTGATGGATAAGTTATGTATACAATTTGGTTTCAAGCAGCATAACTCCTCGATGTACAATGCAACGACAAATGGTTTGGCTAAAGCATTCAATAAGACCCTGTGCAACCTCCTAAAAAAGGTGGTGTCAAAGTCAAAAAGGGATTGGCACAAGAAAGTTGGAGAAGCACTGTGGGCATATAAAATGACACATCGAACTGCTACTTAAGCAATTCCATATTCTTTAGTGTACGGAGTTGAAGCTATTCTCCCCCTTGAAAGTGAAATACCTTTATCCATATTACAATTCAAGAAGGGCTCGCCACCAAGGATAACACTCATCTTAGACTTGAGGAATTGGAAGCATTTGATGAGAAAAGGCTTGAAGCTCAACAACAACTTAAGTGCTACTAGGCTCACATGACGAGTGCATTCAACAAAAAAATCCACGCTCGATCATTTCAAGTTAGGGATCTAGTCCTGATAGTGAAAAGGCAGATTACCATCACCCAGCAGATGGGAAACAAGTTTATATCAAAGTGGGACAACCATTATGTAGTGAAAGAAGCTTACATAAATAGTGCATATAAGCAGGTGGATAAAGATGGACTATACATTAGCCCCATAAATGGCAAGTTTTTGAAGCACTATTATCCATGAAGAAGTATGCTCCTTAACACACAAGCTTAAACTGCATGTTACTCCTAACTCGCATAAGTATAAACTGTGTATGGTACCTACCAATGGTAGTGTATATGGATAAATTGCTAACCTATTCCACTAAAAGATTTTGTGTGGCTAAAATGTAAAAATATTTCACCTCATCCAGGGTGGCTAAGCTATGGATACTCCTAGCCCGCAGAGTATAAACTGTGTACGACACCCCCTTAGAATAATTTTTTTTTTAACTACGTGATGACTTGATCCCTTTAATGAGGCACGTAGGCAGCTTGAAATTTATTTTCTAAGTTCAGTCTCACCTTTAACCAAATTTAGTTTGTCTTAAGGATAGCCAATTTGTTTGAAAGTTTGAACGCATTCATATTTATTCAATCATTGAAAGCATGTGGTTGATATTGGCTTAGTTGGTGTTTATAAGAAAAGTGCAAAAAATAGAGTATTTAAAAAAATAAAAGTGAAGAGAAAGATTGGAGTTTTTAATGCATATGAATATTCTTTTACATCAATTAACAAAAAAATGCTAAAAAGCTAAATGCTCAAGCAAACAAACCAAAGGTAGCTAAATCATGGTGGGATTCTTCAAGTAATTCTTCCATTCTCTTCAAAGCTTCAACTTCTTTGTCAGTAAAAAACGAAGTGCTCTCAAGCTTCAAAACTTCTTTCCTCTTGATTGCTACTTCTTTTTGAATGGTGGAGAGGTTTTCTTCTATTGTATAAAGTGGTAAGCTTGTAAACTCTTCCTTGTTGTTCAATTCAGCAAGTTTCGCCTTCAATTCTTCTTGCTGCTTGTTGATTTGAAAAAGTTCTACTTTTAGAGTGTTTACCTCCTCAACTCGATCAATCTCTATTGCCTTAACCTTAGAAAGATCTTGTTGTGCAAGAAGAAGTGCTTTCTCATGAGCCTCTTGTTTTTCTGTCTGTATGAAGTCTCACTTAACTTCTATGTAGTTGGAAGCACCCTCAAAGAAAGACTTTAGATTATTCTCCAAAGAAGATATATCTCTCACATATGTCCTCATCTCTACAATCAGATCATCAATTGCTAGCTTCACCTCTGAAAGCTTCTCAAATTGAGTCTTCATGATCTTTTGACATATTCATTCCCAATAAAATTTGATCAGTATCTGCTCAGCTTCGGTTTTTATCACTCAAGGATAAAATTTAGAAATCTTAGCAGGTGGAAGTGGCCAGGACAAAGCCTCAAATGTCTTCTTTGGTTTCTTAGGTACATTCTCCTCAACAAGCAACTTTTTTTATAATAGAAATAGGTAATATCATTTAAATACTTGTAGAAGGTTTCAATTTTACAAAAAGAGATAATTGATGCATTGTTACCAGAGAGATAGGAAGTAACATTTCCTCTTCATAACCCAAAAGGATTGATTCATTTATTGAGTCCATGCTACCCTAAAAAATAATAGGAATTTCTTTCTTAAGATCTACAAACTGAAAGAAAAATAAAGAAAACATAAGATAGGTGAAGAAGAACAATAATGTAACCAAATAAACTTATGATAATGATAGTGAATGTGCGTACATATTCTATTAATTCCTCTAAGTTGCTGGATTCATCGTTAGAGAGTGACAAAGCATAAATCACTTCATTTCCTTTAGTTGGACTAGCTATAGGGACAAGCTTGGGAGTCAAGTCCACATAAAGAGTTTGCTGTTTCTTAGAAGGCATTTCTTTTGATTCCATGCCAACAACTAAATCTCAAGAAGGTGGAGCAACTTCGACATCCTTAGAACCTTGTCTTAAAGCCCTTCGAGATCCTTTGGGATTTATGTCAGTGGGTTGATTGAGTTTGAGAATGATTTTTGTGTTTTTTCCTAAATAAGCTTTCTAATATTCAACCCACCAATCAGCATATTTCTTCATAACCAAAAGTGATGAGAAGGTACTGCTTGGTACAATTAGCTTGGAAAATGTGCCCTAAAAGTACGAGACTGCCAAAGTCAAACAAGTTCAACCAACTCATATTTAAGAATTTCTCTCTTTAGGAGGCCAAAAATATCTTGACAGAAACTATTTTGCCGGCTAAATTGATGAGGACTATAAGCTTCAACAATGCATATTGCCCCACTCCAAAATGTCAAGTAGCTAGACTGCAGAGCCATGAAAAGATCTTTGTAGGTATTGGATATGCCTGTGTCATCTATCACTGAGGTTTACCCTTGTGTGCGCAAGTTTTGAAGCCTTAAGGGATTAATGTTGTGGAATAATTCACTTGCCTCAGCAAGTTCAAAGTGTTTGGCCATATTCTCTCCTACATATTTCACCATTTGAGCTCCAATTGATTCAAGCTTGGATGGAAAATGTGTTTGAAGATAGCGCTCAATCCAGCTGTACACATAATGAATAGGAAAAATAGAGGCGGACTCGCTCAAACTCTTTGAAGCAAATATCTCTCTCAAACCATGGTAAATGTTTGCCAATATAGGAACTGCCAGAGAAAAATAATTGCCAAAGCCATTTTACTTGAAACTTTGAAAATAGAAGCACGTACCTTATCAATTTTGCAATATGGTAAAGCAAAGCTGCATAACCAACATGAAAGAAAAGCAGCCAAATAAGTTTGATCCCTGATATCTTCTTCAATCTCGAGTGTTAAAAAAGGCTCATCATACTCCTTGGTGCATGATAAAATAGATATATAGATGTCCCCACAAGGCTTGCCAGATAGCTTTAGCTTGACAAATCTCTTTTTAGATGACCTTGATGGCGGTTGTGCATATCTAGTTGAGTCTCTGAATTAAAACCCAATCCAATTAGAAATAGATACACTTTTGGAGTCCTTCGGAAGCACGTGGTATGCTACAAATAGATACTTGCAGCTTTGTGGCAAAGATGGTTGGTAGGCATCGGCATTAAGTAGTTCCTTAGCAGAAAGAACAATTTCATCATAGAAATCTCCATGTATCGACAATCTACAAAGTCCACGAATATCCCATAGAGAGATTAACAACTCTCCAATAGCAATGTGTAATGTGGCTGTAGAAGGGCACCACAGCTCTAGGAATGCTTGGAAGACATTCTTGTTGCAAACATACATGAAAATTGAGGCATGAATAGCTGCATGATCTTAGAATGATTAAGGGTGTCTGCACGATGGCCCAACACATCCTCTGCCCACTCCTAATAGCTAATGTGAAAAGATACCTCATAGAACTTGGATGCTAGAATTCTCCACGATACTTTGTTGATGTTGAAATGGTGATTCGAAAGTGAGAGTTTTGCATACATGGCTCTGATGTCATGAAGTGATGATTTCAACAGTAAGACCTTGGAACGAGCAGAAGCACCAGAATGCTGATCAATTGTCTCTTTGGTTGTCTCCTCAGACTATTCAGCAACATACATGGAGTGGTTTAATCAATCTTTAGAAGATTGAGCATCCATGACCTCTTCATATACACACAAAGTAGTACTTTTGGCTTTGGAGAAGTCTTTGTCATCTCGAATCATGATGCATGGGGTTGGCACATTACAATCCTTAATATTGATCTTCACGGATTTGTTGAAATTTAAATGTAAAACAAGTTATTAGATGAAGAAAGAACATGAAGAAAAAGAAGGGCTGATAACATACAACAAATGACATCACATTACATGATGAAATAGTAGGTATGTTAATATATCAACCATATGGTGTGCATGAACTTTAAGAACACTAATACAAAAAATAGGAAAAGATTCTTACCTGTTCTTGATAATGCTTGATAATGAAACAAAGAACAATAACAAGCCAATAACTCCTATTCAGTTCAACAAGATTATGCACTAGAAACTAAAGCCACAGAAAACCATATGCACCTCTCCTCAGCCTCTGTTTTCCCTCAACTTTCTTGATAAATGAAAGCTTCAAGAAATGCATATTTATAGGTGCTACTATTAGACTAAAATAGGTAATTTTCCTTCCTACTGAAATATTGGAGAAGAAGAGATAAAAGAAAGAAACGAGAGAAGGAAATAGAAGACCAAAAAAAATATGACTGCCATAGAAACTGTTGCTGCAAATCTAATGTTCCCAAAGTTAAGGAATGCTTATCAGGTTTATTTCCAATTGTTTAAAGATTTTGGAAGTAGGACCACTCGAACTTTCCAAAAAAAAGGAATGGGGAAAAGACGAAATCTCGTGATGCCGTGGGATTTCATGGTGCTGCTATCTGTTGCGCACCAACAAAGTACACAGTTGGCTTTTGTAATGCTACTGCCAGCCTGCAAATATTTTGTTCCCAAATTAAGGATGCATATTGGGATTATGGTTTCCACTTTCCAATTAATTGAAGATTTTGGAAGCCAGTCCATTCACATTTACATATATTTATATATAAAGAATGGAGATTACTTCAAAACTCATCTTCCTCACATGCATTTGGCATGTGATTTGCTAAATTTTGAAGTTGGGGCATTTGTTAGTATCAAAATTTTATTGGAATAAATTACCATTTGATGGCCCAATTATTGACTATTAAATTGGGTCTCAAATTAAAGTCCACAATAAATTTGGGCTTTACAAAATAGGTCAATCCAAAATGAATTATAAAATCTATATTTATTTTGGATTAGCTAAGTGAGCCAAAATAAATTCTAATATGGCCCATTAGTCAATTAAACTCATCTCAAGTGATATTCAGGCCAAATGGGAGACTCAAGTTTCAAATCATCAAACCCTAGTTTGTACCTATAAAAAGGGGTGCCGTGAGGCATACCAGATATCAAGAAATTCAAGCATCAAGCTCTCAAGTTTGAACTCTTACCACAGAGAAATGCTGCAACCACGAGAGTTTTACACCTTCTTCTAAAACAATCAAATTCTGAAAACCCTAATATCAAAACAAATACTTGATTTCAAGAAAGTTCGTGATTTTATTAGCAAATCTAGAAGGGAATTGCGCATCTGATTCAAGAATAAGTATCAAGCCCTTGAATCAAATTCAAATGAGAAGAATCAAAGGAATTAGTTTTTCATTATGGAGATATTTTTAGTGATTGTAATCACTTTTCATTTAAATTTGAATTTGTCCATATTTTTCTTGTTTTGTAATTTTTTTGCAAACTCGAAATTTATGTGAGCAGAAACTATTCCTTTTTACCTAGATTACTCCAAAGATTATCAAGGATGCATTGTTGTATTTCATTAATATCTCTATAAACCCACAACATTTGGAACTTGTCTGGGTTTGGTGGAACGATGATGTGTTCATACTGCATGTTCTGCACATTGAAATTCCATGTTTAAATATGTTTTATAATCACTTGGAGAGGTGAAGAAGGATAGAATTGCACGAGAGCCCTTTTGAGAGGGAAGTCTTGATTATGAAAAGTGATTAATAAAATTCTCTTTAATGGGGTTAGAGTTTTCATGTCTTAGAGAAAGAATTTGCTTTTCTTTTCTTTGAATTCTTGAAAGATGAAAGAGTTTTTAGCTATTTTCATAGCGTTTTGGGTAACCGAGAACTAAAATTGAAAAATGGCCTCATTTTCGTAATATGATAGGGTATTGAGAACTTTAACTAGAAAAAGGCTTGTCAAACCTATTATTGCAATCTTGTGCTCTTGAAAGCTAAAAATTGATTTTGAAACTTACTGAATTTGTAGCTGTTAATCTTTCTTTTGTTTCTTAAAATACTTTGTAGGGATGGGGCCTTCTTAGATACAGTTCATATTTGCACCCGAATCCATGAGGGCAATGGCAGAGAGCTTGAATTCTTCAATTATAAGATCGATGTTGATATATAGTTTTTGCCAAGAAATTCTAGAAATGGAGTTCATAAAGAAGTCTTCATCTTTTGTATGTATGGAAGAAAAAGTTTTTTGATCAACACTATGTTTGGTTTGAAGAATTTGATAAGGAAAGGAAAATATTAGAGAAAAAAAAAACAAAATAAAGAAATATTAAATCTCAAAGTTGTTTAGTTGTAGAAGAAAATAATGAAGAAAAAAATGAAAGATGAATGCGTAGGAGGAGAGAGAGCTCAAATAAACTTTTCCCTTATTTTCCTCACCATTTTGCGAGGAAAATTCATTTTCCTCAAATACATTATATTTTTCCCCAAGTTTTCATTTCTTTAGCATTGTTCTTGCTAACCGAACAATCAAAAATATTTTCCCTAACATTTTCTTTTCTTTTCCCTATTAAAATCCTTGAACCAAACATAACATAAAGGATTCATTCATGAGATGATTTTGTTACTCGAGAATAAAGGCATGCTGTTGTAATTCTTCATGGGTTTTTTTCAGGAACTTAAGTTTTTTTCAACTATTTAATTTCATATTGTAAATGAGAATTGAATATCTTGTTATTGTGAGAATTAAACATTCTCATTATGTCTTTGAATTCTATGTTTGGAGATGGTTTACATTTTGAAGAAGCGGCTTCATCTTTTCTTATTAATTCTTGTAGCTTATGAAGATATGTTTCTCTGCCCTCTGGATTTTAGATTTTGTTCATAAGATCAAGAATTAAGGACAACTGATTGATTAGGGTGGCAATTTATTTCTTGTAAAGACATAGTCCTTTTAAACAATCTTCACACCAGTTGGATTGTGTGTCTAATTCAGAATTATCTTTTTCTTCTAAGAAGAAGAATAACCTTCATCAGGTGGATTGTTATATGTTCTAAAACTTCAATTCTTCTTCAATGAGAAGATTGAGTAGTTGAGAGATAATATCTTCTCTAAGGTTGAGCTCTTGGATTCTCCTCCTAAGTCTGCATGGACTGCATGTGCTGGCATAATGACCAGGTTTACGGAAATTAGGTATATTATGAAACTGGGATTTCTTGGTCGAAATTGTTTTCATTAGAATATTTTAGGGAAATTCGATTTGGAAGACTTTTTGGGATATGTTTTGATAAACTTCCTCTTTTGGGAGGGAGGGTGATACTTTGGTACCTTGTTCTTAGTTTTGGAAGACAGGGAATGGATTGTTTGAAACCAAAACTAATCGCACCAACTTCCTAATTCTGTTCTAGTGGTGAATTTTATTTTTTTCAATTATGCTGTAAGCCTAAGGTCACTGCATAACTGTAGGCCTATAAGGTTAATATAATCGATAGTCTCACCATAAGATAGGACAGATATACCTTCATATTTTCTTTAATTTTTTCCCAAACTTAATAATTTTGGTAATCCAGAGATGAATTTTTTGTTCCGAAAACTTACTCTTTGCGTCATTTCTGTCATAGATTTTTGAAAGAAAAACCTCCTTGTACCAGTTAAAATCATGGAGTTTTCTGCATTTTACATTTGGGAGGAACTAAATATTTCTTTCTAGACAAATTCGTGGATTTCTATGAAATGGATGGTAAGAAACTACACTTGGAATAGGTTGTCCTTCCTCACCAAGGATAGAATTTCCTTCTGCCTCCCATTTTACACTTTGAAAAATTGAGTTTTTGCTTCAGGAGTAATAGTATTACCCGGCTATCCCTTGAATTGGGCTATTGAATCCAAGAATTACATTTTTTATGGCATCTATTTCAGAATAATTAGCTCTTTATAGATGTTGGAAACAGTGACCCTGCTTGCAAAGACCAAGGATATTATATTCTGAAAGCTGTCTAAATTCCGTCCATATATAGAACTCCTCTTAAATTATCTAAATTTTAAAATTTTTTCAATTTGTAAATTAGGAGAAGTTGGTCTAGAATGGAAATACCTATGAAGTTGAATATGATGGCAGATCCAAGAAAAAAGATTCATCTTGAGCTTCCTATGGTATATTAAGATCCTGTTCCAGGAAATTGTGAACTTTTTCTTTTCCAACCTCGCATTATTTGTCTTGGATTTCTAAACAATAGATACATCAAAATTTAATTTAATTTTGGTATGTAATTTGAGATTTCGAATGGCATATCTTGGACACAGATTTGGAGAAGTGGATCATTTTTTAAGGCTTTGGATAAGGAAATGAAGGTTTTGTTTTTCAGTTCATGTAAATCCTACAATTTGTTCTCAATCCAATCTGGTTGTTTGCCTATACAATGAAGGACTAAGTTTGAGAAATAGTTCTGTTTTTGTTGTATGGAACCATGATCCTTGAGAAAGTTTGAATCTATCTAACAGGGAGACAAGAACTAGCTTTATTTTGTTTGTCATGATTCTTGTTTCTTCTAAAGGACGTTGCTAGCTTGAGACTATAGAGGCGTATGTTTTTGTCCGTTTTTTGGTAATTTTTTGGATTACCAAGATCTTTTTTCTCTATAACGGTTGAAGAAAATATTGAAAGAAAGGAATGTTCTGTTGGATATAAGTCATATACTCATACCCTTCAGAATGGATCTAGCTTCTTTAACCTTCTTCAAAGTTGTACATGAACCATTTTCGATCTAAGAAATTTTGTTAGGAGAGGAAATACTTTTTAACTCTATCTATTGAGAACTCTTCAATCTTGAGGATTTGTGAAGGAGGCAACAATGGGGAATCAGGTTGTTCAGTATCTTCATAGTCTTGATAGACAAGTTGAGCTAAAGTTTGATCTATCCTAACACCCTGAAATCAAGGAACTATTCAAGCATTTTCAAAAGGAATTGGTATGGGGGTTCTTAGTTGAACTGAGATAGGATGTCTTCCAGGAACTTGTGTCCTTGATTCAGGACAACTGGTTGAGGATTTGGAAGAATTTTGTCGAAGGAACTTAGCCTCAGCAATTCTATTATTATATTGAATTATTTATTTTATTTTAGAATTTTCAATTGGTCGTCAAGAGGGCTTGAGCCTTGGGGTAATTCCCATCTTTTAGAAGAGCAAAAATCTTATATTCAATGCTTTTCAGAACTATAAGATTGGACTTAGCTCTATCTCCAAAAACTATGTTGTTTCATGCAGGGTGATTATTGACAATGGTATTAATATTTAATCCTGTATTCATGATTTTGTAATGAATGCAACAAAAGATTTCATACATGAGCATTCATTATTTTGTTATTTACTCAAAAAACAATGGATCTAAAACTCATGTTTTTTATGAAATTATTCATATTTTTATGTTTATATGATTGTGTATTCAAATTCAGTAACGATTTTGTTGTGACAGTTAACTTTTAAGTAGGTCGACTTAATTTGCGTTGAAGTCGTACAAAAATATAACCTATGAACTCTTTCATGGCACCCATGCTCTGATACCATCTACGATCCCAAGGGAAGTAATCTTTGTTTACAAAGTTAACAACTTCATTGGAAGTGAAGTATGGAATATCCATCTTGATAGTAACCCTTAAATATATCAGATATATATAAACAAACAAATATAGAGAACAAATACAGAATAGAATTGAAGATATGAAAAGGAATAAATAAATATATATATGTGTGTGTGTGTGTGCGCGCGCGCGCCCATTTCCAATGCTTTTTACATTGGCCGCATTCTCCATCATATTCTGTAGCGTCATTACCAAAACCATCCGGAGACAGACGTACTTTTCTCAAATATGCGAAAATATGAAAGAAAGGTTGAAGAACTAGCTAGAAGAAGATGAAATATTACACTACTGAAAAGGACTTTGTTGCATTATGAAAATGAAGAATTACAAATGTAAAAGGGATGATAGAAGGAGATAACAGGTCTCTGTCATTCAATGTGTACACATCCAATCCTCAGTTTGGCAAACGAAAGAATCATTTGAATTTGATTTGTTTCCAATATCCATGAAATGATACATTTTATCCTCTTGTTGATGCTGATCTTCCTAGTTGCTTGCGAAACCATTTCACCATTTCAACTTTGCTGGAAAATACTGCAGTGGTGTTTGCTGATGTCAGCAAATTAAAGCAGAAGAAATCAACTATCAATTTCTAAAACTGAAAAATTACCAAAAAATGTTATTTCACCTTCTGAATGAGGGAGAGGTAGTACGGTTTCACTTTTGCGACATCAATCCGAACTTTGCTCTTGCTATATAGGTCATATTTGCTGTACATATGAAATTTTATGTTATAATTTGTCAAAGTGCTCACTCAAATAATGACGGAAATAAATATTTTCTTTTTTTTTAATAAAAAGAAAAGATTTGTTTGCAAAAGATTTTATGCAGTCAAATGAATAGGAAGAAACATAAATATTAATTTACTTGAATATTTGTAGCCACTTCAAGTTTTGTTTGTCCTCCTCATTCATCAAGTGTGTGTAAGCCCCAGCCCTGTGCAAGGCTGCAATATTGAAACATATCATGTTAGCGTCCAATAATTTCATACTCCTATTTAAATCATACTTAAGTAAATGGAATGTAAATTCTTACGATAGAATGAGTGGTAACGGATGATGAACAATGCAGCTGAAGGTAAAGTTGTTCCATTTTCCTTAGCCACCTAAAATATTCCCACAGTATTGAGATCAGTGATTTCTATGAGGAAAGCCACATAATGAAGAAAATTTAATAATGTGAAGAATTTGTAGGTCTTAATTACCAAGTACATGTAGTCGTCGTGCCCCCATGACATGACAACGTTGTCTAGTCCGCGTCCCTCTCGGTAAATCCCATTCTTAGTGTTGTATGAAGAGTTGTGAGCATCGGGATTGTCCTTGAAGTACTGCAGCCAAAGTGAATTCGCATTAATATTATCAGCCAAATGAAAATATTTTTGGTTTGATCAGATTTGGTATGAGATTTATGGAAAATCTAGTGCAGTTTCCCATAGGATTTCTTACCTTGTGGTGAACAATGGATTCATCAAAGGCACATCCAAGAGGGAATGTGTCGCCTGTATTGGTATATATATATATAAATTCCTTAAAACTTCTCTTCCAATGA
>JACGDI010003094.1:1095125-1127185 GCA_014898725.1 Jacaranda copaia
CTTGTGATTCCAATGCAAGTTCATTTGTATCAGACGGGATTTTCTTGGCTTCTACTTGTAAGCCTGCAAAGAACAAAAAATAATTATATATGCATACACCATGTCTTATTCTTGATAGTTAAGAAGAGAAACAAAACAAAACAAAAAGAAAGAAAGAAAGAGACAAGAAAATTACCAAAGTCAGGCTGCTTAATCAAGATAGTCATCTTAAAAGATTGACAGCAACAACAGAAATTTAACAAAAGAAAAAAGGCCCTTTTCACTTTTCAACGGTATGAATGGAAATGCCTTTTCCGATGGTTTGAAGCGCTCTGAGAAATGAATGGAATTTATAGTGGGGATAAAAATGTCCTTCACTGGCAAATAAAGAGTTTCAAGTCCTCAACTGAAAATATTATTCAAGTTTCTTTAGCTGTTTTTTGGTTCACCTCAATTCTCATCCAAAAGAAGATTGATGACTCAGCCAAACGTGTACGTGAGCAATGTATTTATCGTCATCTAATTAAAGTTTGAGCAGAAATCGGGTACGTACTGACGCGAAACTGAGTCATATCCTACGGGCTATTTGACTTGTTTCTTCCTATGGAATTCTATGGCTGAGCTGTGGTTATTTAACCCCATTAGCATTAACTATTGCTTATCAACGTCCACCATCGCGCCACGTTATCTCTAGATATTTCCCCACCAGTTTGCAGGAGCATAGTAAAATTTTCTTAGTTTAACGCACCAGTAATTTTACCGATATTTTTGCCCTGTCCGTTTCTGGTGTGATGCTTGTTGAGTTTGACCATACTGATTTGATTTAAATTTTAAAATTTGATTAAGTTTTATTTTATTTGATAAGATTTAAAATTTGATTTGAATTCATAGAATAAATTATGTTTTTTTTCAAAGAAAATATTATAATTGACAGAGACTATCCTTACAACAACTTTATCGAATTCAATTATCAAATTAAAAAAATTAACCTTACAACAAGTCAATATAATCCAATTATCAAATAAAAAAAAAAAGTGCAAACTCCATAACCAGAGACATATATAAGGTGCACAAAAAAACTTATTCGAGTTCGAACATGAGACCTCCCATAGAAAAAACTTAATTTTATTAAACAAATTGATACAGCAACATGGGTTTAATTAATATTCACTCATGATCGATTTATTTAACAACCAAATCCTGTTTAATTATGATTTTAAATTAAATAAAAGTGGGCAATTCCAATTTAAATTATGAGTTTTTTGGGTAAATCTATACTCGTATAAAGTGAATGATTTTACATTTGCAGGTGATCAATTTGCGCTTTTAATTGAATTTCAGTATTTCGCAGCTAATGATGTAAAGTATAACATGGGATTTATGAACAACAATTAAGCAATTCTTCCAAAAGTAGAAGTGACAGTATTAGATGCTGGTTCGGTTGGTTCAATTAATTGGACCACTAACTCAAACGATATAACATTATAATAATATAATAATATAATAATTATATTTAATTTTATAAATATATATAATATTATAACATTAAAAAATTCAAAATTTCAATAATTAATATAGAAAAAAATCATTTAAAACAATTTCAATATTTACTCATCTTTATGTTGTTCTTTCGAAAAAAATTATAGTTATACAATTAGTCAATAAAAAATATATAATTTTGATTAGAAGTAATGTAATGAATATTAAATTATTTAACATTAATCCAAGGAATTGTCCTTTTTATGTTTCAAGTCAGAGTTAAAACAAGTTTTTTCACGCTAAATATTCAACATAATTGAAGAGAAATAAAATAAAATAAAATAATAAATTCAAAATATTTACACATATAACTACTACTTTATTGAATTTCAATGTAATAAACTCATTTTTCAAAAGGCTATGTGTCTAAAAATTTCACTCATGATCTTCAACTCTCAATTCCTCTTTTTATTTTTGCAACTTTGATTTTTGATTTTTGATTTTTTTTAATTTTTTGAATAAGTAAATATATAAAGAGGTAAAGCGGTTGTCAATTGATTGAACTACCATTGGTTAAATCTATTATTGACCAATTTTCACTTATTAGCACCAAATCAATTAATGTCCAATTTTTAAGTTTCAAAGGGTTTGGATTGGTCTTCGTTCATTGGTTCGACAATCCATCTTATTGATCCAATTCAATTTTCAAAATACTGAATCATGAATTTTAATTTATTTCAACAGGAAAATTAGATACTCAGTAATTTTATGGCTCTCTCATCATCCCAAAAACAACAAACTCTCTTACTAAAATTAAATTATCAATTCCAACTATTTCTTCAGTAGAATAATAAATAATCTAATCGTTTTTTAATGTCATTAATATAATATTACAAACATTAAGATCTTAGCTTATAGTTTATTTAAGAATTAATAACAATTATAAAAAGAAAACAATAGGAAATATTAATAAAAAATAAGTAATCGACCGTAGTAAATGGATAAAATATTAAAACAAAAGAGGAAGTGATAATCATGAGAATGTGATGTTGACATTGCGAAAATTATGCATGTTGGTGTAAATCGACAATGCGGTGAGTGTAGTCTATTATATTACGAGGAAAATGACATCTTTCCACAACTTGTAGATAAATGAGAAGAAATATTAAGATATGATGAATCACATATCATGAACACTTCGGTTTTGGCTTCCAATCAGATCTTTGTTGTGACTGTTCAATATTTCTTATCATTGGCATCTTGACAATAGATCAGAATATGCTTGTACATGCGAATTAAGAGCAATGCGAGTTGGGCAAGTTGTCCTCATAGTTTTCCATATTTTATTGAGACATGGTAACTTGTTTGTTTTTATTTGTGTTTCTAATAAGTACGCATTTTTTAAGATAATAATAATTCATAAAATATATTTAACAATGATGTTCGTCATGCATGATGTGGGGTAAATAAATGGGCCTTTAATCAAAGCCAACTCTTATTTCTTGTGAGGTCATAAATTGGGGGCCCACACTTATTCTTTAGTGCTGTGGAATTCTATTGGATTAGACTCCAACAATTTGAGCATATCTAAGCTCAATTAAATTTTACGATTCTTCATAATAAATATCTCAAGTTACAAGATCGTGAGATACGTAATCTTTACCTAAAAGTTTCCTATAATTCTCTCTACATATTTCCTTCTTGGGAAAGATATTTTTTCCATCCTATAAGATTTCCCAATTTTTAATTTTGTCATATACATTACACAATTTCAATTTAGTCCTATAAGTTATATTTTTTTTACAAATTTAGTTCGAAAGTAGCCGGAATTTGAAATTTTGGCCGAAAATGCTAATGTGACACGCCGAAATTTGTTGAATTTGGAGATGTTTGTTTAGGTGGCAAATTTACAACTAACATGGCAAATTTTTTGTTTTGTTGGAAAAAGTCTTTGCTTGCTTGGATTTTTGATATTATCATTAATATATTATCAACAATATTATGGATAATATATTAATAATATTAGATAATTGTATTATCATAATAATATTATTATAATTGATAATATTAATCTTATTATTCTTATGATTAATTATATTAATGATAATATTATTATTAAAATTAATTTAATATTTATTAGTATTTTGTATTATTGGTAGTAATATTATAACAATAAATTATCATACTAATAATATCTATAATATTATCAACACTACATATTATGAATATAATTAAAACAACTATAATATATCTTTATTATTATTAATATATTACTAATCATATAATTAGTATTATTGATTATAATAGTATCACTATTAATGATATTAATATTTCTTTAACATCTTACTAAATATTAATAATAATATGAGTATATGACTAATATTAGTATCAATTATATATACACATATATTATATACAAATATATATACACACATGTACATATATTTATAAAAATATATAATATTTTAATATGCCATATGTAATACACATATATTTATATAAAAATATATCATATACATGTATATACATATATACATACACATATATATACACACATATACATAAATACATACTGCCGCCACTACCCGCCGCCAAACCCCTCCCACCTAAGCGGGCATAGCCATGGCAGCCATGAACCAGGCAACCGATCGCTTGGCCAGATCTAGCCAAGTGCTCCAGGCATGGTCTCTTGGAAGCTTGGCAGCTAGAAGTTGGCCGCCGGGATGGGGGGTGTTTGGGGAATTTTCCTTTCCTTTTTTTTTTTTTACTTTTAGTGTACTTATTTTTTTATTTATATATACAAAGTTATTTATTTTTTTTTTATTTTTAAACTATTATAAAAATTATATTTACATAAATCAATGTCTATATTTATTTGATATGTAAATATTTCAAAATTCAAGTTGTCATCTAAGCAATAAAAATGATAAAATAAGCCAACTAATTAAATATATCAACCAATTTTTTTGCCAACATGGCTAAAAAAAACTATGTATGTGCCAACTCAGTGAAATGCCCAATTTCAACACCTTCCAGTGTGCCACATCAGCATTTCCACCCAAATTTTCAAATTTTAGTGACTTTCGAACTAAATGTGTAAATATTTTTAACTTATAGGACTAAATTTGAAATTGCATAACATATTGGATAAAATTGAAAGTTGGAAAATTTTATAGGATGAAAAAAATATTTTTTCCTTTTCTTCATCTATTGAATAATGACTTGAGCATTAAAGAGTTTTCATCAAGGAATGCACTGGCATCCCCAATAATTTGTTGTTAATCATAGGATTTGAATTAGAGTAAGTACTAAAAGATGTTTAGGTCCAGAATAATAGCGAATTTTCCTATACCCACACCAATTGGTGTTATCTATGGGAAAAATCTCTTTTGATAACCTAAAGTTTTTAAATGGAAAAAGGTATGACAAAGACACTAATGACAGAGTTGGTAGCACAACCCCATTCATAAGGTCATCCCCTACCTGAGCTCTTTCCACTCCTACCATTAGCAAGAGTAGGTAATATTGCAATACCATAAGAGTAAGCGAGTGAATCTATTATGTAGGTAACTACTACCCAATTCCATGGTATGATGACTAATTAGTGGAAGAAGATGGTGAGTGATTTGCAAAAGCAGTCCATGTTACCACCTACAGTGGCACCTCAATTAGCACCTAACTAGGGGGCAAGAGACCTACTCCAACCTATATTGTCGAATCAATTGTTCATGTTAGCATGAGCAAAAAAGCCCTGAGGAAAAAACTAACCTCATGCTCTAGGTGGTGATTCTGAAGAGGTAGAGTCCCAAATACCTCTTTAAAGACCACAAAATTCTAGTAGAGGAGAGTGATCCCAGGAGTGACTCTTACCTCACAAGCAGAGAGGACTAAAGTGTAGGAGATAAGTAGCAAGATAGACTAGCTTAGTCGAAAGTTGGACGAGATAAAGAAGAAAACTATAAAAGGGGGTGTAGTGCTACATAGGAAGAGATCCCTATTTTGTGAAGAAATATTTATGGAAACCTTACCTGTTAGGTTCAAGATTCCAGACTTGCCCAAGTATGATGGCAATAAAGACCCTCGAGAGCACATGACAGCTTTAAAAATATTATGCAATTACACAAATTGTCAGATGTAATTAATAGCAGGATTTTCATCACCACCCTTAGTGCAAGGGCACAAGAATGGTTCTCCAACCTACCAAAAAGCTCATTTGAATGTCATGAACAACTAAGTGAGAATTTCAAATTCCACTTGACTAGTTAAACAAGGACAAAAAGATCTACTACTTACCTATTCAGTATGTGAGAAAGAGAGAATAAGAGCCTACGAGCTTTTATTAATTGGTTCAATAATGAAGTATTAGAGGTGCCAGATTTAAGAGTGGATATGATGGTGAGTATTTTAATTCATGGACTGAAAAAAGGACCCCTAGCATCTGCATTGGCTAAGGACCCTCTAATAGATGTAGAGCAATTGATGGAGATGGCATAAACGTATTTACATGAAAAAAATGTGAACTTAATGGAAAATGAAAATTAGAATAAGAATGCACCTTGATAGAGAATAATACTTATGTATTGCTTAAGATTATGATGCCCTTGATTTTGTATATAAGATGAGGTTAATTTTGGAATTAGTAATTAGTGAGATACTGGGTTATAATAATGAAATGATATGAAACCGATGTGAGAATTGAACGTATTTGGGGAACACTAATGTTGTAAGCTATTTTGCTGAGTTAATAGAGTTATTAAGCTTTAAATTATCGTGTTAATAGGTTAATTGGAGATTCTTGAATTACATAAGCATGATAATGATGTACTAGAAAGTCAAACGTGGGTTTTGACTATAAGTATTCTATCTTGGCTAAGTGGTGAGGAGGTGGAAACTGAGGATCAATAACTGCGACCTTAACTGTATTTTCTACACTAACGAACATAAGGGTCTCCCACTTTGGGTTATTGCTTTGTATGAGCTTACTTATTATTTATTGAAAAGCTCTGTGAGGGTTAATCTCGTTTCCATTTCATAACTGCATCTTGGTTATTGTACTTCATGAATTGTTTGAGTTCTTAATTATTATTTGTTACTTATTTCGTAAATCTTTGTGAAAGTTATTGCTTGTTTCCATTCTGGTGTCCAGAACTTTTATTTATGATGTTCGTATTCTATTCCTTGTACCCCATAGCCTTGCCAACTGACCCTATATTACCTGTTAATTCATCTTGCAACCCGCAATGGCTTTGTCGGCTAATATATTATGTATGCTAATTATCCCAACTTGTACCTGATTGTACTCTTGATTCTTTTTAATGTTCTGTTCATTCAGTACTATAAAATATGTGCGAGAAAGAGCAAAGGGCCACACTAGTTGACAAAGCATGTCCAGTGGAGGCCCCTCTTGAATTTGTTTCCGCTAACATCTTTAGATTTTAGTACTTTGAACATTTCATGTTGTATTTGGGATTATTATTGTGAAAATGAAACTTATATCTGTTGGCGTTACACTATATTAACCCATGGGATGCCATGGGATGGATATCACCCGAAGGGACGCCACAGAAGAGAAATAGGCCTAAGCTAAGTCCGAAAGACGATCGGGAGGAACAGACCGACGGTGATATGTCTTCTAGCTAATACCCACATAAGATTCTCACTTATAGGTAGCTAGAGATAGTAAACTACGAGTGGTAAGATCTGGCATGTGGTCAACCATGCCCATATAAGTAAGTTATTACACGTCGAGCTATGCACTCGAGTAAATAAAGAGATAATAGAAAGTGCTTATGCTCAAATTAAATGTTATTGATTGATATTAGAATTGACCGAGGAGCAATAAGGGAGGATGCCAACAGGTCTGCTAATTGTTTACATGTTTCATGTTCTTTCAAGTTCAAAGATTAATTCTTGATAATCTTATTTTGATAGCCTGAATTGTAATCAAAAGATCTTCATATTTGTTATTCCAATTCATCACTCTCTCCAATTTCTATTATGTAATCCTTCACTGAGTCCCTAAGACTCACCCTCCTTGTTATCTTTATATTCCAGATAGGTCAAAGTGAAAAAACAAAGGATCATATTTTGGGCTAAAGTCATTTTGTAATAGATTAGGTGTATGGTTGTATATATAGTTTCCACTTAATCAAGACCATGGTTAAAAGATACAATGTGAATGTTGGATGAATTTAAGATATTTAGGTTATATATATCATGTTTATGGGTGTTGTTTTACTTAAGATGGTTAAATTTCAAGCTTCCTAGTTATCATTTGAATAGATTTCAAGTTTGAATTGGTGACTCCTCCACTTAGGGTGATGCCCCAAGAGGGGGTGCCACAAAGGTGGTATCAGAGCCTAGGTTTGTTGATGACCTAGGCAAATGGGTATTAGTTGGATACATGATGAGTTTATAGGAAATTAAGGGCCTATATCTAAGATAGCTAACTAGTTGTAGACTTCACCTTCGTATATGAGCTTTGAACTTGATTTGGGAGAAAACCTTGGTTGTTTATATGAGATGAGTTAGGTAAGAGTGATGAATAAAGTTGAGGGGCTGATTTAAGTTGTTGGCTAGCTAACTAAGCTATTTGGATCGATTCTTCTAGTTGCAACCCCCGAAGTTCCTAGGGGAACTTGATGATAGAAAAGCTGAAATATGGGTTAAGAGTTTGGGAAACAAATTCGGAACCCTAAGATACCCAGATGAACAAAAGATATGATATGCCACATTTCTACTAAACGGTCATGCACATGATTGGTGGCAATTGATTGACTATAGATGGACTGCAGAAGGAACTCCACAAACTTAGGAAAACTTCATCTTAAAGTTTATGGAAACATATGCACCAGAGGTTACCAAATATGCCAAGGAAAGAGAGTTCACAGAGTTAATCCAAAAGGCATCTACAATCAATCAGTATGAAGCTACCTTTAGTCGACTGATTTGATATGCACCTTATATAGTAGCAGATGAGAGATAGCAAGTTTAAAAGTTTGTCAAAGGGTTACGACCTAAGCTTAGACAGGGCCTTCTCTCCTGTGATCTCTCGAATTACAATCGTGCAGTAAGTAAGGTACTAGATGTGGAAGCAAATTTAAGAGAGATCAAAATGATTGAGGAGAAAGGACAAAAAGAGAGATTGCCACCAAGTAGGCCAAACAATTCTTGAAAGAAAAATCCAAAGCTACAGATTGGCAGAGCTTCAAATCTAGCATTCGAGATGTGTGAATTGTGTGTGAAATTAGGCCATGATGAATCTGAATATTGGATAAAACAAGGCAAATATAGAGTTTGTGGCAGTAATCAGCGTCTGTTCAAATATTGCCCAAACTAAAGAAAGTCAGCTCCTGCAAAAAAAAGGAAACAAGTTGCTGGATCTAATGGAAAGCCAAAGGTCCGAGCACAGGCATATGCCATAATGGGAGAAGAAGTGCCTGACCCCTGTAATGTGGTTGAAGGTACGATTTCTATTTTTGGAGTTAATGGAAATATCTTGTATGATCCCAGAGCTTTGTATTCTTTCATATTTGCTAAAATGTCTAAAAAGTTAAATATGCAACATGAAGTTACGACATATCACATAGAAGTGCAAACACCCTTAGAAATAGGGTTAATAACAAATGTAGTCTATCAAGATTACTTGATTTTGATTGAGGATAGGGTGTATTTAACTGGTTTTATACAAATGCCTATACAAGGATATGATTTGATGCTAGGCATGGATTGGCTATATAAACATCAGGCATAGATAAATTGTTACACCAAGTACCTCACTCTTGGGGACAAAACATCAGTACCTACATGCCATCCCACAAATAATGCCTCCCTAATACCTATTATATCTACGATAGAGGCCATGAAGATTTTAAGGAAAAATGGGCAAAGATATTTGGTGTATCTTATCAACAAGCCTTGAGATACAGTTAAGATTGAATAAGTAAAAGTGGTAGCTGAGTTTCTGAAAGTATTTTTGAAAAAATTAAACTCATTGCCCCCAAACAAAGAGATATAATTTGTAATTTAGACTCTCCTTGAGACCACATATTTCTCTAAGACCCCTTACCAAATAGCTCCCGTAGAGCTTAAGGAACTGAAGAATCAACTCCAAGAATTGCAAAAAAAAAAGGTTTATTAGACTGAGCATGTCCCCTTGGGCAGCCCCAGTACTATTTGTCAAAAAGAAGAATAGGTCCCCAAAAATGTGCATTGATTACCGAAAGTTGAACAAAGTCACAATCAAGAATAAGTACCCCTTACCCCATGTATAGAAGTTGTTTGATCTACTTCAAGGGTCAAGAGTCTTCTCAAAGCTAGATTTGAGATAGGGGTACTATCAATTGAAGATCAAAGAAGAAGATATTTCTAAAACAGCTTTCAATTCTCAATATGATCATTTCAAGTTTATCGTGATGCCCTTTGGACTGACTAATACACCAGCCATATTCATGGACTTAATGCATCGAATTTTTAGACCTTATCTAGACTAGTTCATAGTCATCTTTATAGATGACATTCTGGTATTTTTCCAAGTCCAGAGAAAAGCATGCTAAACAATTACATTTAGTTTTTGAAACTCTAAAGGAGCATCGATTGTATGCCAAATTTAACAAATGTGGGTTTTGGATAAAACAAGTGGCATTTTTAGGACATGTCATATCTCAAGATGGGATAGCAATTGATCCCTCTCAGATAAAAGTAATAGTCAACTAGAAAAGACCTAAAACTATAATGGAAGTCCATAGTTTCTTGGGACTTGCTAGCTATAATTGAAGATTTCTATAAGACTTTTCTAAAATAGTAGGCCCATTGACTAAATTAACCCAAAAAGATCAGTTGTTTAACTGGAGTGATGAATGTGAGCGAAATTTGCAGGAATTGAAGAACAAATTGACCACCGCTCCAATTTTGGCTCTTCCAAAAGGATTGGAAGGATTTATCGTGTATACTAACGCTTCTAAAGAAGGTCTTGGATGTGCGTTGATGCAGAAGGGGCAAGTTATTGCTCACGCATTTAGAAAATTAAAACCACGTGAAGAGAATTACCCAACTCATGATTTGGAGTTAGTTATAATAATTTTTGCCCTAACCAAATAGTGACATTATCTTTATGGAGCTACATTTGAGGTACACACTAATCATAAGAGCCTTAAGTATTTGCACTCTCAAAAGGACTTGAATATGCGATAGCGAAGGTGGATGGAGTTTTTGGAGGACTATGACTTCTCTATTATCAACCACCCAAGAAAGGTGAATGTGGTGGCAAATGTACTGAGTCAAAAGGCCAAAATAGCCCATATGCTAAAAAAAGAAGCACAAGGAAGTCCAAAAGTAGATATGCTAATTAGAATGAAACAACGAGGTTGGATTGCAGGAGTAAAAGTGTAGCTTAAACTATACGAGGAAATTTGGCAAGCTCAAGATTGAGACGAATAGATGCTAAAATAGAAAGGTATGCTTGAAAATTCTAAAGAGTCTAAATTCAATCTCAATAACCAAGGTGCCCTCCTGTACTGTAAAAGGATATGTGTTCCTAAAGGGATAAAAGAAAGATTGCTAAATAAGGCACACAAAATGAGATACACAATACATTCGAAAGGTACAACGATGTACCAAGATCTTAAGAAACAATTCTGGTGGCATGGTATGAAAAAAGACATTGTAGACTATGTGCAGAAGTGTCTAACTTGTCAACTAGTAAAGAAAGAACATCAACAACCATCAGGGTTGTTACAACCACTCCCTATTCCTGACTAGAAATGGGAACATGTAACGATGAATTTTGTAATTGGTCTGCCACCGGCTCAAAGAGGATATGATAGTATTTGGGTGATAATAGATCGACTGACCAAATCCACACATTTTCTATCAATTGGGACACATTATGATGTTGGGAAGTTAGAAGAACTATATATAAAAGAGATTGTCTGACTACATGGAATCCCCATTAGTATTGTGTCAAACCAAGACCCGCAGTTACTTCAAGACTATGGAAGAGTCTCCAGAAGCATTTGGAGACCCAACTGTGGTTCAATTCTACAACTCAATCATAATCAGATGAGCAATCAAAAAGGGTTATCAGAATATTAGAAGATATGCTTTGAGTATGTGTTTTGGACTTTGGAGGAGGTTGGATTCAACATATCCCCTCAATTGAGTTTGTTTATAATAACTGCTATCAGTTTACCATTCAAATGGCATCGTACAAAGCCTTATACGGCTAGAAATGCTGATCACCAGTATATTGGGACTTAGAGGAATACTGAGGTAGTATTAACAAGTCACCAAAACTATAAAACCGAAGTTAATTCAAGAAACTATTGAAAAAGTACATGTGATTAAGCAATGGATGAAAATAGCTCAAGATAGACAAAAATATTATGCAGATATGCAAAGGAATGATTTAGAGTTTGAAGTTGGTGATAAAGTATTTCTCAAGGTATCCCCAAGAAAAGGAATTAAAAGAATTGGTAAGGGCAAAAGCTCAATCTGAGATATGTTGGGCTGTATGAGATATGTGAAAGTATTAGATTGGTAGCTTACCATTTTGTGTTGCCCCAAGAATTAGTAGGGATACATGACGTCTTCCATGTATCACAACTTCACAAGTATTACCTTGATCCTTCTCACATTATTTCACCTGAGCGCATGCAGTTGAAAGGTGATTTAACATATGAAGAACAACAAGTATATATCCTAGATCAGTAATTCTAAGAACTTAGGAATTGAAAGATTCCCCAAGTGAAAATATTATGGTGCAACCACAATGTGGAAGAAACAACATAAAAGTGAGAAGATCTCATGTGCCAGCAATACCTTAAACTTTTCTAACATTCAAGTGAGAATTTGGGGACCAGATTCTTTTAAGGAAGAGGGGAGTCAGTAACACCATAGAAATATCTTGATTATATTTATTATCTTGCCATTATTTGAAATTTCATGAATTTATATTATTAATTATTTTAAGAAATTTTGTGGTTAAAATTATAATTTTTATAGACTTAATTGTGCAAATGTTTGAATAGTTTGGGGTTTGAATGAAAAACCTTAAGTCAACTAAGGTCTAATCATAATTATTTCTAATGTCTTGGACTTGCTTGCATAACTTAAAACTTAGAGAAACTAAATTACAAATGGAAAAAAATGGGATTGAATTTAACAAATGGGCAACAACTCTTTCTTCTCATTTTTTTTCCTTTCCTTTTTCCTATTCACTTTCTTCTTTCTTTCCTCCTTCAATCGTGACTCGTCACACCCTCACTCCAACAAATTTTCCCCTCGGCTAAACTACTACCAAACTACACCTCTCACTACCCTCTTCACTCCTAGCCACACACGCACACAAGCACAGTGGTGGAGTAACTACCGGCGATAAGTTAGAGAAACTACCTTGTTGATCTTTTAGTTGCTGGCAATCGGGAGGCCAAAACCAAGCTCTGAATAGATGGTTAGGAAGCCCTCAACTCAATAAATGCAACGGTAGTCTTGTATGGCAGTTATGATGGCGGCGACATGGTGATTGGAGAGTGGTTGAGGGAAGAGAATTTGCAACAGTTTTGGCCCATTCCAGAGGCTACGGATCTCAAAACTCAAAATCAAAGGCGGTATTGGAAAGCTCTCATCGAGAGAAATATTTATGTGGTGGTAGGGCAACAGTGGAGTCACAGTATCCTCTTCTCGATGTGACGATTACTACAGTATTATCAATTTGTGATTCCAAACCTTCAATGGTGAAATTGAGCTTTTATTTGGTTGTAGCATGTTATATATGCATGCTATATGTGTTGTACCTTGTTTATATACCTTTGTTCCTTGCCTAGAATGAGATTTTGAGAAGAGAGGTGTGCATATATGTGTTGATTTACCCATGCAAGGAATATGGAGTTGGGAGATATGAACTTTAGACTCAAATTTGTGGATAATACCAAGTTGAACCTTAATTATGATATTGAAGGCTATATTATAAGTTGAATGGTGTTGAAATGGAAATCTAACTAGAGATTAATGCTTATGTATTGCTTAAGATTATGATGCCCTTGATTTTGTATATAAGATGAGGTTAATTTTGGAATTAGTAATTAGTGAGATATTGGGTTATAATAATGAATTGATATGAAATGGATGTGAGAATTGAACGTATTTGGTGAACACTAATGTTATAAGCTATTTTGCCAAGTTGATAGAGTTATTAAGCTTTAAATTATCATGTTAATAGGTTAATTGGAGATTTTTGAATTATATAAGCATGATAATGATGTACTGGAAAGTTAAACGTGGGTTTTGACTATAATTATACTATCTTGGCTAGGTGGCGAAGAGGTGGAAACTGAGGATTCGTAACTACAACCTTGACCACATTTTCTACGCTAACGAAGGTGAGGGTCTCCCATTTTAGGTTATTGCTTTGTATGAGTTTACTCATTATTTATTGAAAACCCCTGTGAGCATTAATCTCGTTTCCAGTTCGTAACTGCATCTTGGTTATCGTACTTCATGAATTGTTTGAGTTCTTAATTATTATCTATTACTTATTTGATAAACCCCTATGAGGGTTATTGCTTGTTTCTGTTCTAGTGTCCAGAACTTTTATTTATAATGTTTGTATTCTTTTTCTTGTACCCTAAAGCCTTACTAACGAACCCCGTATTACCTGTTTATTCATCTTGCAACCAGTAATGGCCTTGCCAACCAGTATATTATGTATGCTAATTATCCCAACTTATACCTTATTGTACTCTTGATTCTTTTTAATGATCCGTTTATTCAGTACTATAAAATATGTGCCGAGCAGAGCAAAAGGCCACACTAGTTGACAAAGCATGTCCAGTAGGGGCCCCTTTTGAATCTGTTCTCGTTAACATCTTTGGATTTTGGTACTTTGAACATTTTATGTTGTATTTTGGATTATTGTTGTGAAAGTGAAACTTATATCCGTTGGCATTACACTATATTAACTCATGGGATTCCATGGGCCAGATATCACCCGAAGGGACCCCACGGAGGAGGAATAGACCCGGGGTTAGGTTCAGAACAATGGTAATAGGTCTTTTGGCTAGTACCCACCTAAGATCCTCAGTTATAGGTAGCTAAAGATAGTGAACTTTGAGTGACGGGATCTGGCACATGGTCAACCACGCCATATAAGTAAGTTGTTACATGCCGAGTTGTGTGCTCGAGCAAATAGAGAGATAAGGGGAAGTGCTTGTGCTCAAATTAAATGTTATTGATTGATATTTAAAATTGATCAAGGTGCAATAAGGGAGGATGCCAACATGTCTACTAACTGTTTACATGTTTCATGTTCTTTCAAGTTTGAAGATTAATTCTTGATAGTTTTGATTTGATGGCCTAAATTGTAATCAAAAGATCTTGATATTTGTTATTCTAGTTCATCACTCTATCCAAATTTTATTATGTAATCCCTCACTGAGTCTATAAAACTCACCCTCCTCGTTATCTTTATTTTCTAGATAGGTTAAGGTGAAAGAGCAAAGGATCATGTTTTAAGATGAAGTCATTTTGTAATAGATTAGGTGTATGGTTGTATATATAGTTTCCACCTAATTGAAACCATGGTTAAAAGATACAATGTGAATGTTATATGAACTTAAGATATTTAGGTTATATATCATGTTTATGGCTGCTGTTTTTACTTGAGACGGTTAAATTTTAGGTTTCCTAATTATCATTTGAATGGATTTCAAGCTTGAATTGGTGACTCCTTCGCTTAGGGTGATGCCCTGAGAGGGGATGCCACACAACCCAAACCCGTCCAATCCACCTAAATTGCCACCCCTAATCAATGTACATTCAAACCTTCAAATTTCCAACAAAATAATTTTTTCTTAGAAAGTTCTCAATCCATTCCTCTCCATTGAAGATATCCCAAGCGGTAGGACAAGAACAGGATTGCAAAGAAATCTCAACGTCATCGACTCTTGTTCTCCCTTCTTTAGAGGTACGATCCCATATTTAAATTATAACATAAACATACGTTTTGGTTAAACTATTTCATAGTATTTGTATTTTGTATGTATTTGATAATTGCGAAATTTAATAGTTATTGCTGTTAGGTTTTGATTTTCATATTCTAGGGTTAGAAGTTTTAAATCAGTTCATGGGTCAAATTAAGGTAATTTTATGTAAGAAAATTTCTATAAATTATTCAATATGTTTAGAACATACTTGTAACTTTTTGTATTTAAATAAGTTTTCTGGAATTTTATAAAAATCCCAAAATTTTCCTCCCAGATTGAGTGGCGAGTGTAAATGTTTTCTTTTAAAAAATTTATTTACTCATTGAAATGGAAGAATTTTTAATTGTAAATTTTTAATATGAAACTTTGATGTGTTTATAAAATTATTATAAAATTTTAAAGTCTCAAACCTTATAATTATTTTTCTTAAAATCTTCAAGTATAATTGCCTAGTACTTGTTGAGTTGGACCACTATCTTGAATTTTAAGAATTTGCTGCCAATGATAATGAAAATATTTTAATTAATAAATTTTTGAAAACTTAACTTAGATTTGTATATAATAAACTAATAAAATTGTAAAACTTGAGTTTTTTTTTTTTAAAGTTGTGAAATACAATGAGTTGTTATATCAAAAATTCTATTATGAGAGTTGTTCACCTGTTTTGCATGGAAAGAGCATTATAATGTATGTTTCTCTTATTTTCTAAATGAATTAGAAAAAGCACATAACAGATGAATTATAGATCCATCTCTTATGTTTCCATATGACTCTAAATCACCTTCATTTGAGGTATATAGAAAACGTTATGGTCAAAATATAATAAGGTGTCATGTGAAAAACTTTCTGAAATTGAACCATGTTCCATTTTTGCACCATTACTGCCTCTTGAACTTGATTTTTATTTCTCATATTAGCTGATCTAGACTGTGATATCAACATAAAAGTTTTATTACTTTTTCTTAGCTTAGTAATGGCATAAGAATCAAGCCAATTGGATAGCTAGAAAGAAAGTTATGAGTGAATCAACAAAGTACGTACAATAAGTTTTGTGAGTATGTATGTACTAGGCTAGTGACATAAAGAAATTTTTTGTTAGTACCGGTTTTAGAGTTTTATTGATCATTGTCTTGATTTCTTGGATGAATTTGAGGTTGGAATTCATGGATCAAATTAGAATGTTGATTGAATTGAATGCTACTCTTATGTCAACAGGTGTTTTGGGGCTTAAGCTATTATGGTCGTCGACCTTGATTTTATTGACAAGTACAAGAAGTGCCTAAACCTAAATATAATATATATTAAATACATTTCAAAACCCAAAAGGTTATATACTTCAATGTGTTCCATGAAATTTTTCTTCAACTAACAATGCACTATAATTATATTCCACCAAACATTTGAATTTCTTTATTTTATTTTGTGATGCAAGAAAAGCAATTTCATTTAGAGCGATTGGTATTATTTCAATATGGTTTTAGACTAGTAGTTAAATACAAAGATCAACATTGATGACTGGATTTAATGTTACTGCTACTATTACCATTAGTTAGATCTAATTAGTTTGGGTATGCAAGAGACTTCGCTGAGCAGTGATGGGCTTGCCGATTGAACCCGAAATCCCCCTGGCCTAATCCCCCCAACACACAACAAAGGCCATTTGTGACTGAGGTGGGTTATAAGATTTCCTGAAGACTTAGGCTCGGGCTATTTGGTAAGGTCGCCCCTTGTCCAAAACGATAAGAGACTATTACAATGGGAGCCATAATGTTGACTAGCTCTAGCAAACACTAGTTCGATCATCGCATTTAATTGTTAGCCTATTAAAAATATTTACCGTTATATTTTGTTTTACTATTATATAATGTATAATTACTTTTCACTATCTTCTCAAATGTGGCTAAATATTTTTCATTGTTATTCAAGTATTTATAACTGTTTTTCACTATTTTTTTCAGGTATTTATCACTGAACATCTGTTGATTATGATATAATCTTGAACTCACATTACACACATCTGTCATTAACTGAGTCCTTTGCTCACACTCTATTTTTCTTTAACTTCCTTCTCATAGAACTAGACCCTAACTCTAATGAGGAGGTGGACCCGCTTTCGATGAGAATTAGAACCAAAGCATTTTGAGACTTTTGTAGTAGTCATAGTGATTTGATGGTGTTAGCTTGTTAGTTTTCCTTATGTATTTTAGTTGAGGTTAAAGTATTGTTATTTGAGTTTTATGTTACAAGAGCTATTAAATTTATTTTGATTACTCAGTGTTCTTTTGTTTAAGGTTATGATTTTGAGTTAGATGGCCTCTATTTTTGGAATTGAGTTTCAAGCCTTGAAACTAGACTGCATAGTTTGATTTTGGGGCGTGACATTTTTTATCCCCTTTTTTTTGCAGAGAAAAATATAATTCTAGTGCCATATTTTCTTTTAGGTTTGTTTTGATTTTTTTTTTTTTTTGTGCATTCTTTCTAAGTGTGGGATTAATTTTTTGATCTCTTTTTCTATAGAGAAACATAAAAGTCCAGCCCTATATTTTCTTTTTTGAGGTGTAACTTTTAAATATTTTTTAATTGATGAAGTGAGTAAAAAGAAAAACAACTCATGAAAAACTCGCTTCAATTATTATTTCCCTTGAACTAATAATGAAATCACTAAAAAGTTTTTCCAGTATAGAGGTTTATTTCAAAATTGACTCACTACAAGAAAATTTGCATTTAGTGGGATTCAAAAGTGCCACTTAAATAGTGTTATAGTGACAATTTTATATTTAATGGTATTTTTTAAAAGTGCCACTTGTAGCAGTATATCTAAATATATAAATGTCATTGATTTACTCTTATTGTTACATTAATAAAATGCAACAAAAAATGTATTAGATAACACATCAAAACATCACAAAAGATGCATTAAATAACATGTCAAAGTGCCACTAAAGATACTACAAAATAACTTGCTAACATGCTACTAAAAATGCATGTAGTGATATTTTAAAATGCCACCAAAATTCATTGAAATGAGAAGGTAATACACCACAAAAAGTACAATAAATGACTTGTTAAAATGTCACAAAAATAATTTTAAATGACATGTTAGCTTGCCATAGAAAATACATATAATGATGTTAAACTGCCACAAAAGATTCCTTTAGATAACATACTAACACGCCATGAGAAACTAATTAACTAAATTCTAAATCAAATGCCATAAAAAATTATTTAATTATATGAGAGTACTCCAACATGCCCCAATTGTTCCATATAAGACTCAAACTTGAAATCGTCTATTTGCAAAGGTATGAGTTTACCATCAAACTACCTATCAAATGTTCAATATACATTGTCAAAAATATTAATTTATTTTTATACGTTGAAAGTATATGTTTTTAATTATTTAATATATGATCAAACTTATTATATTAAATAACACATTTAAAAAGGTGTGAGAGATTAAATTTAGAGATAGAAAATATTCCAAAAAAACATAATATATAGAAGAGAGAAAAATGGGCAAAAACCTAAATTTTGATACTTCTTTAAAAATATGGTTAATTTAGTTGATACATTAAAAGTATATCAAGTAGCTAATTTAATCAATACATTACGATAGGATATAAATTTATACATTTTACAATTATTAATACACCTATACTTTATCTAATTTTGAAATATTTATTTCATGTGAGGCCATAACTAAATTATGTGAGGTATTCTTTTTAAAAATATATAGATCCTAGTTAAATTCCTTTAACATATAGTTATATTAGTTTTTTATATTTATTTAAAATTTATTAATTAATTGCCATTAAGTTTATATTATAGTGGTACTTTTTATTACTATTGCTATGTTATTTTTAGGTGTCACTATGCTATAGAATGACATTAAATTAGTGCTACCAAATAGTTTGCAGCATCTTTATAAATGACACCATAAATAAATATATGAATATATTTTTAGGAAAAAATCAATGTGATAGTGTCACTACTAAATGCCATGTTAATATATTTATGTTGGCATTTTCAATCAAATATCACTATTTTGTTGTCACTTATTAATCAAATACCGCTAATATATTGTATTACAGTGACATTTTTCTACAGTTATTACTATATTACTCTTGTGTGTCATTACACTACCAAGTGTCACTAAATATTTTGTGGCATTTTTTCTAAGTGGCACCACAAATAAATGAGTGATATTTTTTAAGAAAAATTGGTGGCACTAGTAAAATGCTTCTAAATTATATTTTGTTGGCATTTTTAATTAAACGCCACTATTTTATATGCTATCTAGTAGTCAAATGCCACTAAATATTTTATTATAGTGAGATATATATATATATATATATATTACTATCACCTTATTGCTTTTGTGTGTCATTACACTATAAATGCCACTAAGTTAGTGTCACCAAATACTATATAATATTTTTCTTCAAATAACACCATAACTATACAATAGTGGTATTTTTCTAAAAACAATTAGTGACATTAGTTAAATGTCTTTGAACAACATTTATCTTGACATTTTCAATCAAATGTCACTGTTTTATTTGTCATATGATAATCAAATGCCACTAAGTATTAAATTATAGTGACATTCTTTTACAACTATCACCATAATATTTTTTTGTATTGTTGCATTGTAAAATATTACCAATTTAGTGCCACTAAATGTCAATTTTCTTATAGTGTTTATCTAATTTTGAAATATTTATTTTATGTCACGCCATAACTAAATTACATGAGGTATTGATTTTTAAAAAAATGTTGATACTAGTTAAATTCCTTTAACATATAGTTATGTTAGTTTCTTTTAAGACACTATATTATTTTATTTAACATTTACTAATCAATTGCCATTAAGTTTATATTATAGTGGTATTTTCTTATTACTATTACTACGTTATTTTAACATATCACTGTATTGTAAAATGACATTTAAGGTGCTACTAAATAGTTTTTGGCATCTTTTATTGTGTCGATCCCATCAATAAATATTAAAGACATTTTAGAAAATAATCAATGTCACTACTAAATGCCTTGCAAATATATTTATGTTGGTATTTTTAATTAAATGTCACTATTTTTATTTGTTATTTATTAATCAAACGCCACTAAATATTGTATTGTAGTGATTTTTTTATAATTATCACTATATTACTCTTGTGTGTCATTAAACTATAGAATATCACTAATTTAGTGCCACTAAATATTTTGTGGCATTTTTTCTAGGCGAGACCATAAATAAATATGAATGGCATTTTATAAGAAAAATTAGTGGCACTAATAAAATGCCTTCAAATTATATTTTTGTTTATATTTGTAATCAAATGCCACTAAATATTTTATTATAATAACATTTATTTCGACTATCACTATATTACTTTTGTTGGTCATTAAACTAGAAAATGCCACTTAGTTAGTGCAGCCACTAAATACGTTATAATATATATATATATATATATATTGGCAAATGACATCATAACTACATGTTAGTGGCATTTTTCTAAGAAAAACTAGTGGTAATAATTAAATGTCTTTAAAATACATTTATCTTGATATTTTCAATTAAATGTCACTATTTTATTTGTCATTTAATAATCAAATGCCACTAAATATTAAATTATAATGGCACTCTTTTTTCTACTATTATTATATTATTTTTTCATGTCATTATATCACAAAATGTCTATAACACTCCTGAAATTCAATATTTTAAAAATTAAGGATTTCGAGTTTAAGAAATTGATTGGTTAGATTTTAGGGCTTGAAAAATAAATAAAAAAGACTTAATTGCAAGAAAATTGGAAGTTTTGGGGTCAGATTTATAATTTCAGAAAACTTGATTGAGCATTTTTACAAAATATTGGGGTCTGCATGGAAGAACTTTGGTCAACGGGGTCAAAGCGGTATTTTTCAAAGATTGTTGGAACTTGATTGGTGTTATTTGAAAAACTAAGGCAAATCTAAAAATTGAAAAAATCAGATTTTATAAAACTTGGCAATTGCAAATTGAACCCATCTCTTGTTCATTTCTTCTTCCATAACCTCTCAACACCACCTCCGGCGATCTTCTCTAGTGGTCACTTTCTCCCCAAAACGCTCCGATTAAAACATTTTCCACATCTCCGACTACCCTTGCACACCACATGCACGACTAAACGGGTGGCAAGTCACCGAAAATGATGAGCTAAAACTAGCATAGTAGACTTTGATGGGCACGGCGGAGCTATGGCCAAACCTTGCTTCTGGGCAGAGATTTTGGAAGCCCTCGGCATGGCGAAGCTGAAAAAAACCTTGCATGAGTGATTGGCATGACAGTGATGGTAACAAAAACTAGTGATTGGAGGGTGATGGCGAGAGACCTGTTTGGAAACTGTTGAGCTCAAGTGAAGGTGATCTAGGCCGCAAAACTTGAAACTGATAGTGTTATTGGACTCAGGAGCTCGAGAAGAGCATTTTGGTAGTGACATTGTGTTACTACAGTGGCGGTGGAGAGGCAGTTTTACTTCATCGACGCAATGAATGCATATATGTCATTGGTTTGTGGTTTCAGAACTCTGATGGCCAACTTTAGAATTTGGTGTTGGATGTATTTGATATATATGTATATGTTGTAACTTTCCATTATAAGCTTTGTATCTATGCTAAGAATGGGATTTGGGTATGATTGGTATATATACAAGTGTGTATGATCCCCATGCAAGAAGGAACATTGAATAGTGGACCCAAACATGTTGTGTTAGATGCCAAATTTTGGATTTAGTAATGATAATAAGGACTATGTAAGGTAAGACTAAGTGGCACTTGATTAGGAATAATTATGAAGAAAATTGAACTATATTGTGTGGATTAGGACGATAATGTGATATGATCATGACCTTGTGAATAAGAACATGATATCATGCTATTTTGGAACCAATATAGATGATCGTGGCTGAATCTAGAATAGTTGATTTATTAGGGTATTTCATGTAGATAATCTTATTAAACCTATACCATTGTGTTGATCGATAGTTAGGATGATAGAATGCTTGCGATGCAATTCTAGAAGACTATTAGAGTTGAACAAGAATTTTGACTATAGAATATTCTTTTGGATAGGTGACAAAAATGTAGGTCTGGCAGACCAGTAAGCTGTTAACTATAGCTACTTTCTGAGACTTTGGAGGTGAGGTTCCACCACTCTGGTATTTAACTTGATTGTAGCTATTCGATATTTGTTGAACCCCTATGAAGGTCTACCAATTAGTACTTATTTTATTTAAGCTTAATTGATATTTGTTGCACCCCTGTGAGGGTCTACTGCTTTGACCTCAACTATTAATATTTGTTGTTGTGATAACCCTAGTGAGGATTTCTATTCTATGCTGACTGTGTTATTTTTCTTAAAATTCATATATTTCTTGAAATCTTGGTGATTATCTGGTATCTATGTTGTTGTGAACCCCTGTGAGGGTATGTTTTGTAAATCCTCATTTCTTTTAGTATATACTACTTGTTTCTATTTTGGATTCCAGAACTCTTGTTATATCATTCGATTTCTATCCCTTGTAGCCCACAGCCTTGCTAACTGACCCCGTATTACTTGTTGAATCATTTTACAACCTAAAATGGCCTTGATGGCTAGTATATTGTGTACACTAATTGTTCTAAACTTATATCTTATTGTATTTTTTACTCTTTTAAATGTCTTGTTCAATCAGTATGTAAAATATGTATCGGGCAGAGCAAAGGGCTACACTAGTTAACAGGGCATGTCCAATGGGGACTCCTCTTGAGTCTATTCCAGTTAGCACCTTTAGATTTTAGTACTTTGAATATTTCATGTTGTATCTTGTTACATTCAGGATTAGGGTTGTAACGGTTAAACTCTTATTTGTTGGCATTATATTACTTTCAACCCATGGGATGCCATGGGTTTCACTTGGAGGAATGCCACGGGGGGAAATGGGCCTAGGGTTAGGTCTAGAAAAACAACCAACGGAACGGTCCAACGGTGACAAGTCTACCGATTAGTTACCCACCCATAATTTTGACTTATAGGTAGCTGAAGATAGCAAGCTGTAAGTGTTGGGATCTAGCATGTGGTCGACCATGCCATAAACATAAGTTATTACCCACCAAGCTGAGTGCTAAAGCAAATGGAGAGACAAGGAAATTCTATTTATATTGTATGATGCTCGGTACTAACAATTATAATTCAATCAAGGAGCAATAAGGAAGGATGCCATCAGGCTTGCTAAATGTTTACTTGTTTCATGTTCTTATTAGTTTTAATTGGAATTTCTGTTAATCATGATATGATCATCTGATTTGTTACTGACGAACTTGTTTATTACCATTGATATTACAATATTTTTTTTCCTTAATCTCCTGTTATGTGTTTTCCTTACTGAGTTCTTAGAACTCACCCTCCTACATTATTTTGATTTCTTTCAAACAGGCATAAACAGTGAACAAGGTCCATAGACGTGAATGCATTTTGTAATATACCAGACTTTTGGTTGTATATAGAACTCCATGTATGTTAAGTTAGTTTGAGATGTTGTGATATGTCGTGAGTGTTCATGAAGGCATGAGATTTGTAAATGTCATATATTTGAATATTTTGCCCAAAGTGTGTTAAGTTAAAATGTTGTGCATTTCTTGAAGGATTTGAATAGAAATTTTTATGGGTCCATTGCTTGCTACGAGTAAAATAATAAGATTGAATTAGCAGCACCTCAATTTAGGTGCCATCCTAAGAGGGGGTGCTACAATGTCTCTAAATTAGTGCCACTATATGTAGATTTTCTTGTAGTGATTGGAGGAAATTTTGATGATGATGATCTTCTACGATTATTATTTTTCACTTTTCTATGCTTTACTAATATGGTCGGGAATCACAATATTGCTGTTGTCATCATCAAATTCCAAAGAATTTTTATTATTTAGTTTAGTTTTAATTTTATTTCAAATTAGATATCTTATTTGTAATTATTACATAAATTAGCAAGCCTTACTTACTATGAATATATACTTTATTATACTAGTTTCTTTATACGTTTTCGTACTCTAATAGTATTTTTACAAAGGAATTTTATAAATCTCTAAGTTACATCAAGATGACAAAAAGAACCCATTATTATGTAAAATTTATTATTAATAATTATGCAATTTAAGTATCATATAACTTTTATATGAAAGAATAATATGCAGCAAATTACATAACACTTAAAAATAATATGTGCATGCGGGAACCCCGTGCCACAACTGCTAGTTATTATAAAAAGAAAGCCCCTTTCGTCTCAAAAATGAAAGTTATGATGCCAAATTTCAAATATACTAAAATTGCCATTCTACTTATTTCATATATTCAATAAAATTCAAATATCGAAATAAGCACCATTTATTCAAAAACTTCTCTAATCATAAGAAATCTCAAACTTTTAATGGCTTTTGAATTTTTGTCTATCTAGAAATGGATCATGAAATATTTACTAGATATGATTGATGTCTTCATAATTCATAGATATATATTTTAGACGTATTTTTTATAATGAATGTGGAATAAAAATAATATGATTACTAAAAAATATTTTACGCATCCAAGAACAGCATAACTGCTTGCAAATGACTGCTAGTGTGTGTGTGTGTGTGTGTGTTAAATATGCTAGTATGTCTTGTGCAACGCATAAAAAATAATTTAAATATTAAATTATTTTTGACAATAACATTTATTTTGGTTTATGTTATTAAAAAATAATTTCTTATAATATTTTGAGAAAGAAATTTACTATTAATAATGTGAAATGGATACCTTGTTTGAAGATAACTTTTGTTTGAATAAGTTGTAAAATATTAAGAATTACTAACTCTTAATTTATAAGCTATATATAGATTTTTAAAATGGCAATATTTTTTTGGAAAATAAATGAGAAAGATAAGAAAAAACGGACCATAACATTGTATAAATGCATTTTTAAACTATATATATGTTAACATGAGAAGTTTGTGCGTAGTTTGCAATTTTATATTTATATTTAGCAATTTCCTAAATTGAATTGCAAGATTAGATATAATATTTTAATTGATAAACAAATTAAATATTGTCATCTATGAAGTTGAGACATTAAAGACAATTTAAATCATATCAATCAAGTCGTAGGACTATTTTAAAGGACAATTTAACTCATATCTTATAAAAGAAGGAAATAAATATTAGTACTATTTTGATGATTCAAATCACAACTTATAATCAAGTAAATGGATATCAATCAAATCATAGAACCAATCAATCATTCCACTTTGTCAAACTATTACGGCAAGATCTCATGCCCTACAGGTATAGTAGGATAATCTCCAAGAAGCTAGCTAAGAAGTCAAGCATCAGTCTCTTAAGTCTTGAGCTCCTGCTGCAGTGAAGCATCACAGCTTCGAAAGTTCAACATCTTCTTCTAAGAATCAAATTTTGAAGGCCTTGATCTCAAAACAAATTATTATTTTTAAGGTAGTTCGTAATCTCTTCCATAGGTCCAAGAGGAGAATTTATATTAAATTGAAGAACAAGCTTCAAGCTCTAGAATCACGTTTTGGAGAGAAGAATCAAAAGAAATAGTACTCATTTTTTGAGATTTTTATTTTTCCCAAAGATTGTAACCACATTTATTTAAATGCATTATTCATTTTTTCTTGTATTGTTATTTTCAAAAGTATGAAATTCATGTTTAACAAATCCTCAAAACATAATGAAAAGGATAAACAAACAAATGAATTGCACTCAAGCATATGACCCTGTATAGAAATCCAATCATTCTATAGCAACCGTTGTTGCGTTATGTGCTCAAAAATTGCAAGATATAATCACTAATACCATCAAAGCTCATTATGGCTTCTAAACCATGCTCAGGTGCTAACCCTATAGATGCTATGTCTATTCAACAAAAAACTGGTAGAGCTGAGCCATCTACTGCAAAAGATAATCTGCTTCCTGCTCAAGAGAATCTTATTCTAGAGGGGATTGTTCAGTATGGTGTTGTTTCCGAGGAGGAAACCCCTATTATTATTGAATAGTTTTGTTTTCTATTAAGCAATTCTTTTAACAAGCTGGACATTTTTACCTTTTGTCTTTACTGCCAACATGGTGGTAGTATTAATCCGACATTTTCTGCATGTTAATTTCTTCTAGCTTCATTCAATTTCCTTGCTTTATGGATATCTTTAGTTGGTTTGTGCCTAGGAGCAGTGTCTTAACATCTCCCAACTTCAATAGTCTCGTGAGTATTGAACTGCAAGATCACTTAGCTAAGCTTCAAACCATATGAACAATTAGGTAACAAGCTCCGAGTCCTAGGAAGTCTTAGGGCAACTACAAGTGTTTAGGTAAGCTCAACCTAGAGGAAACACTTTATAATGTTCGAAACAATAAACATTTTGAATTATAAGCTTCAAATTATGAGAATGCTTTACTAAGCTTCAAGGGATATAGATGCAAAAATTAAGTTTCAAATTATAGGATTGCTTGGATATTATGAGAATGCCTCGATAATTCTCAAATCTTATAGACACATAATTAAGCTTAAAATTATAGGAATGTTTGGAAAAGCTGCAAATCATATAATCGAGTACATAAGTTTTAAATTATAGGAATGCATAAGTTTGTTTCAAATTATAAGGATGCTATATATAATAATCTTCAAATCATATAAATGCTTAAGTGGAATGCTATGATAAGCATCAAATCATTTAAGTGCTCAAGTAAGCTTCAAATTACAGGAATGCTCTGATGTTATGTTTAAGCTCATATAAATGCTTAAATAAGTTTTGAATTATCGGAACACTTATGATAAGCTTCAAACTAGATAATTGCTAAGGCAATTTGCTTCAAATTATAGGATCACTTGGATACGAGGAACTAAATGATATTCAAGAAAATATCAAACTCAATCAATTCATCATCCTGGACACTCCACGTTCAATCACCAAAATGGAAAATCAGAATTCGACTAGGAAATAAATAAGTTGTTAAGAAATTAAGTATGGAATCTTCTTAGATTGTGAATACTCCATGGTTGAGACAACTCTTTGCCTTCCATGTCCATCAGCTCATAAGCTCTTCCTTTCAAGATCTTCACAACCTTATAGGGCCCCTTCCTATTAGGCATTAGCTTAGTTAGTGGTGCCTTTCAACGCATCGCTCATTTATAGGACTAGGTGATCACTTAATTGGAAGTTCCTTCTCTTCACCCGCGTATTATATGCTGCCTAGACTTGTAAATGGGTAAGGTAATATCCTATCCATACCTAAAATAACATATTCATACCCGTACTCATACCCATACTTATTAAAATAATAATGGATATGGGTAGGGTTTATACCCATAAATTACCCATGTACTCATACCCATAAATTACCCATTATTTTATATTTAAATTTAATTTATAAACCTAAAAATTGTTTATACCGAAATCAAATTAATATTAATGATAAACTTTTTATATATAAAAATTATAAATATGTGAATGAACAATAGCAACTAAATAATTTTCTTCATTAAAAATTAAACCAAATTAATAAAATTAATAAAGTTATTATATTGGGATAGCAATTTAAAAAAAAAATTGGAATAGCAATAGTAATAGTTGAACATTTTTCATTAATAAAACTAATAATGGAATAAATATTTTTTATAAAAACAGTTCACAAAATTAATTTTGCTAATGAATAAACTTTGTTAATAAAAATTTATTAATGAATGAAAAATTGAAAATAAAGATTAACTAATTTAAATTTAATAATTAAATTAAATTAAATTAAATATAAAATTTTTTATATTTTGTTAACGTATGCCAAATAATATTTTTAGTATATATTAAGAAAATTAGTATATACATTAAAAACATAAATTCAATATACTAGACCCAATGGGTCTTGGGTTGGGTTGGGTTGGGTAGGGGAAAGATAGTGTCTCATCCTTTTGGGTATTTTAAGGTATGGTAGAATATAGGGTATTTTTGTTTGGGTATTTTAGGGTATGGATATAGGTATGGGTAAAGTATTATCCTACCCATTTAGAGGCTACTACGTGGATCCTACTTTCATATTGCTCCATCCACACGAAAGATAGGCCTCTTATTTCTTCCATGGGTTCCAATCGCTCTTCATTAGTTTCTCATTCTGGATAGGATTATAGGTCTTCACTCTATGGGTCTATATATATATATATATACCATATACCATGCTGAAAAGAGATTCCTCCATTAAAGCCCTAGGGTTCATTCGATATGCCTACAATATGCTGCCCAACTCGTCAACCCACACCCCTTATGCTTCATTTGGTCTCGTTTTATTCCTTGTAACATAATCATGTTGCTTACCTCTACTTGTCTGTTGGTCTACAAATGAGCCACTGAGGTGAACCTCTGTGTAGTGTTCATCTCAGTGTTCTAAACTCTTATCTTCTTCCTCTGAGAGTGCCTCTCATTGCTAGAAACTAGCTCTCAAGGCATTTCATGCTTGTATAAATGACATTTTTTCATAAGAATTTTATTACCTTGCCTTTCCATGATCTTGGCTGATGGTTCTGCTTCCACCCACTTCAAAAAGTAACCAATGGCCACTAAGAGAATTTTTGGCTACTTAGTTGTCAAAGGCATTGACCCTAAAATGTCGATTCATCATATATGAAATGGGCACGAGGGCATCAACAATCATATCCTCCGTAGGGTGATGAATTAAAAATGAATGCTTTAGACATTTTTAGACATTCTCATACTTTCTGACCATTTCTGTTTTGCCACCCTTACCGTAGGCCAGAAATATCTTGCCTAAGAACTATTCTGCCAATGCCATTGCTCCTGCATGACTAATTTGAAGGCATTTAATTAGTGTCACTATTTTTTCTTAAAAAATGTCACTCATATTTATTTATAATATCACTTCAAAAAAAATACCACAAAATATTTAGTAACACTAATTTAGTGACATTTTGTAATGTAATACTGCATAAGAATAATACAGTGAAAATTATTGAAAAATGTCACTACAATAAAATATTTAGTGGCATTTGCTTAATAGGTGACAAAAAAAAAATAGAGACCTTTAATTGAAAATGCCAACATATAAATATATTTACAATTCATTTAAGTAGTGCCACTAATTGTTTTTTGAAAAAAATACCACTAATTTATTTATGATATCATTTATAAAAGATACCAAAAATTATTTAGTGATACTGATTTAATGTTGTTTTACAATATAGTGATATATTAAAGCAATATAGTGATAGTAATAATAAAATACCACTATAATAGAATACTTAATAGTAATTGATTAATAAATGTAATAAAAATGCGATTTTATTGAAATTACTGACATAGCTATATGTTAAAAACATTTAACTAGCAATACCAATTTTTTTTAAAAAATATATATAACTCATAATTTAGTTATTGTGTGACATGAAATAAATATCACACAAAAATAAATAGAGAATATATTAATAATTGTAAAATTTGTGATTTTATATCTTATCATAATATATTAATTAAATTAACTGCTTAATACTATTTCAATGTATCGATTAAATCAACCATATTTTTCAAGAAGTATAAAAAATTTAAGTTTTTACCCATTTTTTTTCCTCACCTATACATTATTTTTCTGAATATTTTTTACCTCTAAATTTATTGTCTCAAACTTTTTCAAATATATTATTTAATATAACAATTTTGAGCATATATTTAAGTAATTGAGAAAATATGATTTTAAATTCTTAAAAATATAATAATATTTTTGAATATTTATAATAACTATTGGATGGGTAGTTTGACTGTAAACTCATATCTTTTCAAATAAAAGGTTGCAGATTCGAGGCATGTATGGAGTAATTGGACAATATTGGAGTTTCATATATGAAGTGCTAGAGGTAGATTAAGATGCCACTCAAAAGAATCTTTTCTACCAGTTAATTTAGCATGTTGTTTGATTAACTTTTATGGCATGTCAATGAATCATTTAAAGGAATCTTTTGTGCCATTTTAACATCACTATATGTATTTTGTGTGGCACGTTAGTATATCATTTAAAAATCATCTTTGATATTTAACATGCCATTGATTGTATTTTTAATGGCTTCTACCTTGTCATTTAAAGGAACTTTTGTAACGTTTTAACCTACCATTGCATGCAATTTTTAATGGCATATTAGTATGTCATTTTAAATAATTTTTAGTGGTGCTTTGACATGTTATTTAGTGAATTTTTAACAACATTTTAATGTGTCATTTGATGCAATTTTTGTTACATTTTATTAATGTCAAAACAAATGTAATTTAGTGACATTTATACCTTTAGCTACACTACTACAAGTGGCACTTCTAAAAAATATTATTAAATATAAAATTGCCACTATAATATTACTTAAGTGGCATTTTTTAATGTCTCTAATGCTTAATTTTGCTGTAGTGTTTATAGAAATTTTTTTAAATTTTGCAAATTGACCCCAAAACTTTTAAAACGCCTTCAATTGAGTCCCTCAACATATCAACCGCCTTCACTCTTACCTCAATTTCTCAACCTAGCCCCCAAACATTTTAACTCCTACTGAGTGACCCCCAACATCCCAGATTTTGTGTAATTAGGTCCATATTTTAATTATTTTACAACTCCTAATTTTTTTTAATAATTGTGTGCAGATTTCTTTTAACTTCACCAACATTTAATTGAGGTCTAAAATGTATATATTATAACTTATTATTAATTCTCATTACTTTCTTAATTTAATATCAAAAATGTTGGGGTTTTATATTATTAGTATTTAAATTTGAAAAAAGTATTTGCATCATGTGCCTCGGTATGAAATTATAATTTATAAGTACTGAAATATATGAAAAATTGTAATATTTTATTTATAAAAAACAACATTATATTTTTATGTATTTTATTTAATCTAATTAAATAAATATATCGTACGGACATAACAGGTGGTTTATGCTAGTACGTTAATAAATTAAATTCAAGAAATTGTAAACGATGAATCAAAATCAAATTTTAAATTTATTTTCAATATTACACTAATGTTGTCAAACTCTACAAGCATATCAATGGCAGGGCAAAAATGTCGGTAACTGACAAGGTGACCACAGCTCAGCCGTAGAATTTCATCGGGATAAGCAAGTGAATTAATGGTCGTAGGATAAGCCTTGGTTCCACGTCAGTACTTACTGGGATCCTAAATACAGTTCAGATAAAGATAATACTTATATACATGTGTAGCTGACTATCCAACCGCTAAGAAAACTTGCCAGTTAAGGACTTTTCTGTCCCACTATAAGTACCCAGATTTCTCACAGCGCTTGAAACCATTGGAGGAGGCTATTTTATTCTATTGAAACGTGGAACGCATTTCTATTGTTGCTATAAATCTTTTGAGATGACTATCCTAATTGAACAGCCTGACCTCGGTAATTTTCAAGACTCTTTCTTTTTCTTTCCAAAATATTTTTCCTCTTAACTATCAAGAATAAGACATGGTGTATGCATATATAATGATTTTTTGTTCTTTGCAGGCTTACAATTAGAAGCCAAGAAAATCCCGTCTGATACAAATGAACTTGCATTGGAATCACAAG
>JACGDI010003094.1:1131021-1141509 GCA_014898725.1 Jacaranda copaia
GGGTATGGTGGGTTGGAGTTTTGCTTAGGGGGGGTTATATATATGTGTATATATATAAATATAAAAATATACATATATACATAAATATATTCAATATTCTTTATATATAAATATATTTTTATATATACATATTTATATATAAATATATATACATGAGAAAAATTAAAGAAAATGAAAATAAACTAATTATAAATAATTTTCTAAAAAATTGACAAATATAAAATGGATGTGAAAGAGGTGAACAAAGATGTATGAAAATATGTAAAAAAAAAAATAAAGATAAATAAAATTGAAGTGAAAAAATATAAAATAATTTAAGGATAGTATAGTCTTTGTATGTTAAAATTATGGTTAAATTGTAGCAAATAAAGTGTGAGAGGCTGTGTGCATAATTTTCAAAAGTACAAAGAGGTCTTTGCCTCTCTTTTTTCCTCATATGGAGTTTTTTTCCCCTTTCCATTTTCACAGGGGTAAAATGCAACTTACTTGTTTATAATAATGTATTTTCTTAGTTTCAAAATGTGGAATTCCATGGCAACATTGTTCATGATTGCTTATACGTTGACACATTCCTTGATCATGTAGCGAGTCACAAGAGTTTTGTACTGTGATAATCGTACTATGTATTAATATTTTTGAGGACAACAAAGAATCTATTACTCGTCCACATAGGATGAAAAGATCTCATATGATTCCATAATGGTTGGTTTTGTAAGTCTCTATGCAATGGCGTGTGACACTTAGGAGTAGTTCTACAAAGATCGCAAATGAATCACTCATTGGAGATAGATTCATCAAGTCATATTTACATAATAGAGAGATTATATTTGTATGATATTCAAAAGTAGAAAGGTTTACTCTTGAATTTCACACATTAATGCATGGGAACTAATAAGTTTGACCAAGAGAAAAAAATAGGTTGCTGAGTAAGTGGTCAACAAAACCAAGCCGATCAAGTGGTGCCTGCTTGGGCTGAGGTGCTACCTAGGCTATACCTAAAAGTTTTACACATCAAAGAACTTTGAAAAAACATCAAATAAAATTTCACAAACAAATGGCCTTTGAACAAATCAATCTTATTATAAAAGCATCATGAATCATGCTTGGCATTGGCAAATCCCATCTACCTTATTTACATCATAAACCTAATAGATTATAGTCTATATATAGTCACGAAGTTTAATAACTTATGTACCCATAGTTCTAGCTCCCGTCACCACTTATTCCTATATAGTACAAAGAACAAAAATAACAACACAAAAGATTGTAAGTCTCTAGTACTTAATAAGGTATTATAACAACAGCCACAAAATAATAATTATTAAATATGTTATGCATAAATTTAGAATGGATACTTTGATCATAAGAAACAATAAAAAATGATCAAGTCCACTAGATATCTTACAATTAATTTACTTGGCATATTTAAACTCACATAATAAAATATATTGATATCTTTCACATTTCAGTTGTTTGCAGTCTCCACTATTAAAACCCCTAAGGACTTGTTTGCTTCATAGATTAAGTTTGATAGATTCATTTTCAAGCTTTATCTCTTGTTTGCTTTACATTTTTATGGTCCATGATACCTTTGCAGCATGTTATGGTATCATGGGCCAAGCTGGTTTATAGATCAGGCTAAGATGGCTTGATCCATTTTCTATTCTTTTAAATTTGATATAATAAGTAATAAAAAAGTTATTCTTACCCCTCATACGAAAACTCTAACCTCAACACCTTCTTAGAAGTTAGGAAATTTGGACATTACAAAGTATAATCACATTAAGTAATCTTGCCAACCAAACATTAGATAGTGTTAAGCATGGGATATCACTAATTTATAAAATCCAAGCAAATAATAGTTTACATAGTTTTGAATATCATTCCTAGCTTATGTATCACTAGTATATTAATCCATCCTAATCCTATAAGCCCAAGCAAACAAGCCCTAAAGAAGTATAAAACAAAACTCCTTATCTCTTCATTTTTGAATGATCAGTTTGGAATGTCAATCAGTAAGGCATGTCAAGCTACATATTTGTTCTGTTTATTAACATCTAACTTTCTGGCTATGAGATGGGATTACTTTATGTAAGGTGCCAGCTAAGATACTGTCAACCTAATACCATCCAACCATCTTCTATATTGATTCCATGTCCAACCCTAAGGGTTTGTTTGCTTCATATGATAAGGCATGATAAATAAATTTTAAAACCTTATTTTTGTTTGCTTCACATCTTTATGGCCCGTAATACCTTTACGCCGACATGATATCATGGGCCAAGCTAGTTATGGCTTGATCCATTTTCCATTCTTTTAAATCTAATATGAGAAGGGCTCATTAGTATGCAATGATGTGATTAGAAGTGATATATAAACAAATGGATACATTTTAAGCCCATTAGGATAGAATATTTTAATTTTATGTTTGGTTGGTATGATTAGTAAATAAATAAATTAAAATATAATATATATAAATTTACTATTATATCTTTTATACTTTTTAATAAGTTTTTAACAATTCTTCATTCTTTCCCACTTTTAGAAATGTGGTTTAATTGAAAATAAGATAAAAAATAGGCCTTATTAGTTAGATCTTTGTAATTCTTATCAAACCTAATCAAGCATTGCTCCCTTTGATCCACTTTCCAAAAGCTACAATAAAAAATATTGGGTCTAAAATTTAGCAAGGGCTTTTATCAATTGAAACAAACAAAGAGACTTGATTAGGTATGCATCACACCTAATCAAGCCAAGCAAACAAGGCCTAAGGAATAAAAAAATCGTTCTTACCTCTCATATGAAAACTCTAATCTCAACACCTTCTGCCAAATTTTACAGCCATATTTTGAAAATTTACTTTCTTAGAAATTAGGATATTTTGGATATTACAAACTATAATCACATTGAACAATCTTGCCAACCAAATATTATACAATGTCAAGTGTGGGATATCACAAATTTCTAAAATCAAAGCAAATAATATATTACATGATATTAAATACCATTTCTGGCTTATGTATCATTAGTATATGAATCTTGCTTAATCCTATATACCCAATCAAACAAGCCCTAAGGGTATTATAATAGTATAACAGTGATACAATTCAAAAATATTCAATCAATACAATATGATAAGGCATTGATATAGTAGTACATTGCAAAGAGATCTGTTCGATTTTCAATATAGCACAATCGCCAAATGTATATGAAACTATATAAATCATAATTGAAAAAGCAAATAACAATCATGGAAAATATGGTAATATATGAGTAGGGATTATAGTTTGTTTTGTCTTTCGTCAAAACTCATTTAACTATTTCACGAAGCAAATTATTTCAACGCAGGGATTGAAAATTCAAGTAATTTGAAAGTACTTTAGAACTTAAAAGTGACCATTCAAGTATCATATACATATATATATATATATATGTTCTTTCCTAGCGAAAGAATCTCTTAATATCGAGTATAAATCACCTAGAAAGTGCAGAAGGATATCCTTAGTTGTCTGGGCTTGTCACATTTTTGTTACCTAGTAATTTCAAGGTTTAGTATCAGAAATATGAACTATCATTGCATTAATTCTCTAAACTGTAATGTAAACATTTCTAGTGTTCTTAGCATGCTTTTGTGCTTAATTCATTCCATTCTGCCATATTCTTTCAATTTTCTTTTTAAATGGCATTTTTTAATGCCACTAATGTACAATTTTCTTGTAGTGCATATTCTTTCAATTTTCTTTTTACACTAAGGTGCTTAAGATAATTAAAGGCGATAATTTTTAACTTTTCAAGTGCTTAAGTAGATTGCTAGTACTGTTACCTGTAGCTCGTAACATTTTCAAGGTCCCACCTAAGGTTCTAATGAAAATCTGATAATCCATTTGAGTCTGTAGCTTACATTCAGGAACAGATTCATTATCCCCAATCCTCCAACAATACAGTATCTCCGTTGTTGACCTTTTATTTATTTAGTTTCCAAAAGCACCAACCTCGATGCATGATCGGTTCATACCAACTAGATCTTGTTGGCTACTCCAATCTTAGTTTACTTAATATTGGTTATGTAATTTACCTCAATCTCCTCGATATGACTGACCTCCAATCCCTTTATTCTACTTGGTGACCCACCATAGATCTTAATTTGATACTAAAACATCTAAATATATCTCACTCTCAATCTCCGGGAGATTTAGGTATTTAAATAAGTATTGTTCAGGCAAAATTGCATTTTTAGTCTCATACGATAGGGGGTGTGCAACTTTAGTCTCACGCTTTCTCAAAATTCAAAAAATCCCAAAATTTGAAAAATATTGCAAAGTTGGTCCTATAACACAATTTCTGTCCAAAATTTAACGGAGAAAGCGCATGACGCGCGTGGCTGAGGGACAAAATTGCACTTTTAGTCCCATACGTCAAGGAGGTTTGCAACTTTAGTCTCATTGTACATAAATTAATTTTAAGCTAATTGCGAAATGACATGTGTAAAATAATATACTAATTATTAATTTAAAATTCTCTATTTATATTTTGAGATTTATAAAATATAATTTCAAAAGATAAATGATTAATTTTAATTAATAATTCAGTATTTATCTTATATTCAAATCAAATATCCACAAGTGTAAAAATGGAGTGTCTATATCTATGGACCAATTAAATCAAAGATATTTAATATTATCTCTTGATATTGATATTATTTTTTGATATTTGATATTGTTAAATCAAAGATATCCAATATTATCTAGGGGTGTAAATGATATGAAACTATTCACGAACGATTTGAGCTTGACTCAATGGAAGCTCGAATTTAAACAAGACGAGCCGAGCGAAGCCAAGCAAGCCAACCAAATTTAATAGTATTTGACTCAATAGGCTTGCGAGCATAAACAAGCTTTTTATAACAACAACAACAACCGCCAAGCCAAGCTCAACCAAGCTTAAGCTCGGTTGTCTAGGCTCGGCTTGGCTCATTTATACCCCTAAATTATTATCCCTTGATATTTGATATTATCTCATCAAGAAGATAATTATCAAAGATGTTCAAGATTTTATGGGATCTCCCACCAAGCACCTATATCAAGAGGTGCTCCTAGCTCATTTAATACAACACAAATTCTAGCAAGTGAGAGAAATTTTGAAGGAGTCCAGCAATTCTTTCAAGCCAATTCAAGGAGATTCACAACATTTAAGGAATACCTTGGAGCTCATATATTTTTGATATTTGATTCGAAATTAAAGTGCAAAACTCTCGAATTAGCATTATTTTTCTTCAAAACAAGAGCTTAAATTTGGTGCTTGGTGGGCAGGGGTGTTCATCGGATTGGACTTACCTGATGAATCTGATTACGCAAACCAAACCAACTTAATTGATTTGAATTGGATCGGGTAAACGGGTCCAATCAGGTAAAACCCAACCAAAATCAATAAACAATTGGTCTGGACTCGAGTTCAACTTTTGCTTACCCTACCCGACCCGACTATCCAATTAAAAATTAAAATATAATATATATGTGTGCATATATATATTTAAATGATCATATATTACACTTGTTTCAATATTTTGGTCATATAGTATATATACTAGTTTCAATATTTTACCTACTTATAATTGAATTTTTAATTATTTCATTAATTGAAATGTAATATATAATCAAAATAATATCCAATTTTTTAAAAAGTAAAATTAGAAATAAAATATAAAAATAAAATAAAATTGAATAGGTATACTTGACTATCCAACACGAACAAACCCAATCTAAACTGGATTGGACTGGTTTGGTTTGGGTCTAGAGATCCCATTTCATGAAACCTGATCCAACCTGGCCAGATTAAATTTAATTAGTTTGGATTGATGTTTCCTACAAACTCAGCCCGACCCTTGAACACTCCTATTGGTGGGAGATCCCAAATAATCTTGAACATGTTTGATAGTTATCTTCTTGATGAGATAATGTCAAATATCAAGGGATAATATCAGATATATTTAATTCAATATCAAACATCAAAAGATAATATCTATATCAAGAGATAATGCCAAATATTCTTTATTTAATTGGTCCATAGATATAAACACTTTATCTTTGATATTTGTTGAGTATAAAATAAATGCTAAATTATTAATTAAAATTAATTATTTATCTTTTGAAATTAAATTTAATAAATTCCAAAATATAGATAGAGAATTTTAAATTAATAATTAGTATATTATTTTATACATGTCACTTCTCAATTGACTTAAAATTAATTTATGTACAATGGGACTAAAGTTGCAAACCCCCCAATGTATGGGACTAAAAATGCAATTTTGTCCCTAGGCCACGCATGTCACACAGGCTTTCTCCATTAAATTTTGAATAGAAATTGTGTTATGGGACCAACTTGGCAATATTTTTTAAATTTTGGGATGTTTTCTAAATTTTAAGAAAGCGTGGGACTAAAGTTGCACAGCCCCCTATTGTATGGGACTAAAAATGCAATTTTGCCATATTGTTCACTTCATTTCGAAACATCACTTGGGTTTATGTTTAATTTAAGTGAAAAGTCTAATCCTTATTTAAGTTAAAGTGATGAAATTTCCAATATTTATCCTTACTCTTTATGATTATTTAGCTTAACTATATTAATTTAACTGATTAATAATTGTAGGATTTGTCATTTTGGATTAACAAACCTGAACTCATATAAATTGTCTATTATTATACAATCCTGTATTTGTAGAGTTCTTCTTAATACCTATATAGAGTCCATTTAAAGGATTTAAGGATCTTAATCAATATCATTTACCTAAATAGCCTAATATTCAACATATGTGTACATATTGCCATAAGTCCTAGCCCAACTATGGACCAATTGCATGCAATCTTAGATAAATTCAAATTCCTCAACTACATCGTACTCAGTATCGTGGGCCTCAATTTAATTTGAGCATAGTTATTCTTACTTTTAATTTTCTAAATATCTAGGTATCTTAATATCTTTACAGCCTTAAATCGATTTAATCCTCAAATCATCAAACCTATTATATATGTAAACATTTGTTCTGATCAGCCTTATTTCATAAAGAGCATTATAATATACTTAATTATTACAGCCCAAGGTCTTAACTTATTTTAGGTGTGAGATTTCAAATCTATTCTGTGAGCAATGTTTTCCATCGACTTTTATTTGAAACCTTGTTATTATTACTGCGCGCTACCACAATCTAGGTTCATTTTAATTGGCCTTTCTTTGTCAAGTTTTAATTCTTTAGTTGATTGCACTGCCAGGATTCAAATACATGAATTAAATTAATATATCTTGTTTTGCTGAATCAATTCTTAGGTTAATTTGGACTTACAAAACTTTTTTTAACTTTTGTCATAATTAAATTTTAAATCAAGTATCAATTGATGATACGAAATAAACTGAATGATATTTAATTTATAAAATTTATTCAATTTGGTTCGAATTTGGGTCTCAAGCCAAAAACAATCCGAATGGACTTGAAATCAACTTTAGCACCTCTATCACCGCAACGCTGACGGGTGTTGTCGCCGCTGTGCACCGACATCGAAGGTGAAGCTTGATCTCAACGATTGTTCTTTCAGGACTGGGTTTTAGCTTGCATAAAATGATTGATTCTCTGTACGACAATACTAACTAGGGCAGTGGACATCTTAGAAATCACTTTATGTTTTTAAATTGTCACCAAAAAACTTTTAACTATTGTGTTGATTGCTTTGTTTGTTAAATGTCTATTCTTTCACTCATGCAAATGTAGATGCTTAAAATTGCAATTCTAGGTAAGGTCATATTAGATAAGATAGGGTGAGTGGACTAACGAAAGCCGAACAATTTGGTTTAATTTCTAGAGTTTATTAACCTACTTTTGAGCATTTCCTTGCTAGTAAGATGACACGAAAATTATTTATAAAAATTTCATTGGAGTAGAATTTCTATTGTAATTAATCCATTCGGATATATGAGCTCCAATGAATGTGAAGGTTAGGCATAAGCCTCGTATTTTATTAATATTTATTAATGGTTTCATGCATTATGGTTATATCTATTGGATCACTCATTAATTTGAAGCACTGGAGTGTTTTTAGATATTATATTGAATGAAGTGAAGAATCAAATGCGTAGAAGCATAGAATCTTTGAGTATTGATGGGGAGCGTGAATATTCATCTTATTACTTTAAGGATCTATGCAATAAAAAAGAGATAATGGAACAACTGAGTATTCCTCATAACCTCAACAGAATGGTGTTATTAAGTGGAGAATAGAACATTGTTGGACATAACAAGGTCCATGATGGTGCAAGTTAACTTGTCAATTTCCTTTTAGGGAGATGCTTTGTTAAGCATCACCTCCATCTTGAACAGTGAGCTTTAAGAGTCAATACCATCTATACCATATGAATTGTGGACTTGTAGGAAACTTGAACTAAGTAACCTCAAACCTTAGGGGTTGATTGCTCATCACTTGGAACCTTCCAACCATTTTGCAAAGCAAGGACCTCAAGGAAATAAATGTGTCTTCATAAGATAACCTGAGCAATCAAAAGGTTATGCATTCACAATTGAGTGGGTTAATAGAACTATCAGAGGGATAGTACCACTAAATGTGAAATAAAGGGAATGAACCTTTATTTGAGTTGGTGGAATTTGAAAGATGGCTAAGTGACATGTAGATTAATGAACACTGAAGATAATACATTACCACTCGATCAAAGTGAGAAAAATTTGAATCCAAATGATTTATCCGAATCTCAATTCTAGAAGAGAAATAGCAAAATCGTGCCCAAACATAATTTTTGAAATTGAGGGTTATATTTTTGTGACATGTGTTGAAGGTAATTGTAAATATAAAGGGCATGTTTAGATAATTTATCCAGAAGATGTACGACCTAAAAATGTGAATGAAGCTCTATTTTGTCCTACAAAAGACAAATGAATGAACGCAATGGAAAAAAAGATGGAGTTAATGAGATTGAACAATGTCCGAGAACTAGTTGATCTTCCCTAGACATAGACCCATTGTGAACAAGTAGGTTTCCAAAACTAAGAGAGGCTAATGGAACTGTTGACATGTATAAGGCTCAACCGATGCAAATGATTATACTTAATAAGAGGGTATTGATAATGAAAAAAGGATTGTACTTAATAAGAGGTTATTGATTATGAAAAGACTTTTTTTACTAGTAGTGAGAATTATTTCCACTTAATTATTATTGGGCATTGTCACTAATTTAGATGTAGAGTGACATTAGATGGATATTAATACAACTTTTCTTAATATAGAACTTGATGAAGAAATCTACACGAAACAACCAGTAAGTTTTGTTAAGCATGACAAAAAAGATAAGTTTGTAAATTAAAATGATCAATCTATGGATTTAAGCAGTCTTTTATACAATGGTAATTGAGATTTCACATGCATATATTCTTATGATTTCATACAATGGATGAAGGCCATTGTGTCTAAGTTAAAAAGTCCAAAAGGTTTGTAATTTTATCTCCTTCAATGGACGATATAGTGTTAGTTGAAAGGAGCATATAGAGACTATTTAAAAATGGATTAATTGTAATTTACCCCACTATGTTTTAAAAAATAGGTAATTTACACTCCCCCATGAAAAATAAATATTCAAAATACCTTCCTGTGTTTTAAAAAATCATGCATACCGCCTCCTCCTTCTCATTTGCTGCCCATTTAATATAATTTTAATACGCAAAAACTAGTTTACTCTTAATCATTTAATATATTTTAAATTCAATTTAAATAACCTTTTATTATCATTTTTTCCCTTTCCTTTCATTCTTGTCTTTTCTTTTTGTTTTTCATTTCTTTCTTCTTCCATTATTTCATATATTTCTCACTTTATACATATATAAATTTATCATTATTTCTCATTTCTCATTATTTCATATATTCTTATTTTATACATATATATAAATTTATTTACAAAATTTAAATCAATTTTATTTTTATCTTATCAATTATATTAATCTTTCTTTCTATTAATTCATTCTAAATTAAATAAACTTTAAATTTCATAAAAATATATTACATATTTTTTATTTATACTTAAATACATATATAACATATATATATAAATTTATCTATAAAACTTAAATAACTTTTATTTATATATTTTTTCTTTCTAATTATTCATTCCAAATTAAATATTATATATTTATTAAAAAATATATAATACATTTATATACATCTATATATTTTTGTTGGTAAGATATTTATATATATATGTAGATATGATGTTATTAACATATATATATATATATATGATAATATATATAATTATTTAATAACATCATCTTTATATAAATTTATCTATAAAATTTAAATAACTTTTATTTACATATTTTTTCTTTCTAATTATTTATTTTAAATTAAATACTTATTTATTTATTAAAAACATATAATATATTTATATGTGATATGGGATAGCCCAACAGGCCCAATAAGCCCTTCTACAAATGAG
>JACGDI010003094.1:1142701-1182173 GCA_014898725.1 Jacaranda copaia
TCCCTTTAAAAATGATTGTCATCCAACTTTGAGATAAAGAATATGGGTGTGAAAAACAACACATTAGGTGTCCAAATCCAATCATTCTGGAAGACTACTTGCGTTATCTCAAGAACCGCACAAAAAAAAGGTACTAGAATGATTTAAAATGGAACGTTATAAACCCATTGATACTCCTATGACCAAAGGCGAATGTCTAGACCATGAGATATGTCGAATGACTCCAATGAAAAATCTTTAGTTGTCCAAAGCACCACATTTAAATATTGTTCAAAGGTTGGTGTATGCTACAATGTGTATTCGCCCCACTGCTAGTCATATTCCCAGTCAAGTTGGTCGGTATCAATTTAATTCAGGAAAAGAATATGGAATTCTTGTTAAGAGAATTTTTTGTTCCCTGAAGTGTATTGTATGTTAGTTATTATGTTATCAAAGAAAAGATTTATTCTTGCAAGGATACACAAATGCTGATTTGGAAGGTGATTTGGATAAATATAGGTCGACCTCTTGATATATTTTCTTGCCAACTAATAGTGCTATTTGTTAGAGTAGCAAGTAACAAATATGTATACCATTTTGCACAATGAAATCTAAGTCTGTAGCTTGTACTTTTGCAGTATTACAAGGTTAAGTGTAACGAGCAATTATGTGGGAGTTATGATCATTTATTGCAGTAACCAATTAGCACTTGCTTGCTCTAAAGACTCAAAATATCATGAAAGACGGAACATATAGATACTAAATTCTAATTTATTAGATACACATTTGAAAAGAATGAGGTGGCGCTAAAACATATATCTTTGCATATGATGGTGACTGAATTTTCACTAAGTTAATACTCAAAGACGTATTTATGAGCATGTTAGTATCTCAAGGGTTGCGTAGAATAAGATTGCAATTAGGCAAAAAAGACACTTATGGTCTAATGCTTATCAAATTTTATGATGACTGATTATCATTTGTAAAGATTTTTATATCTTGAATTGTAGAAGTATCTTATGGAAGTGAAGATTGCATCTTTCATATGCACAACCCTCTGACATTGAGTAGCAAGAAGATATGAGGCAGCATTATTTTTATACAAATACTGTCTTAGTCATATGTGACTAAGATGAGATTACTACTTGAGTTTTGGTAATTGAAATATATTTCTCAAAATTCATTAGACTTGTTAAATAGGTAGTGGGTTTCTTGAAATTAATTACCATATTTGTTGAGGATAAGGAAAAGGAGAAAACTCAAGGTAGGCATTGGGATAGGCTTGATCTAAAATTTGCACAATACATTATTTGAGTACTAATAACATACGCTTCTAGTTAGGAAGAAATTTATTGTAACATGTATTTCATACCATGTATGCTAAAGATGATCATATGGACGATGAGTAAATAAGTCTTTACTTTCTCATTATATGAGGCTTAGGGATTAGTATAACCTCATTAATACCATTTTGCCTTTCTATAGTTCTTGAAATATTTTTTTAGTGTTACTTCTTTAGCATGTTACTAAACTACCATGAATAATTTAGTAATGTGGTATATGTCTATGTAAGAAGCTAGAATATACTAGAGAGATTTATGAAAGGAAGATAGCTTGTATTCAGTGACTAGCCAATTATGTTTACACTTGGAGTTTTGGAACATGATTGTGAACATGAGATAACTATAAATCAAGTATGCTCTTACATATGTTACTTAAGGATAAGAGATCATCAGCTAGTGTAGTGAAAAGAAGTCTAGGGTCTGGCGAGACAAATGTCCTTAATTTTTTAGAATTGAATTTTTGTATATCTTCAACCGATGTGTAGAGTTTTGAGCTCTAGTATGTGAAGAATTGAGATATTGTCATCATTAAATGGAGTATGATGTTTAAGCCCTAGTATGCTTGTTGGTTACACAACTTATTGGCAAATATGAAGTCTTTGATAGGATATTGTGTATTACACTAATTGCCTTATATATGGATTCGACACTTCATGTGCAAATAGGAGTGCTAGAAATCAGATCGCCTAGTGTTGAACCATCCCACTTATTAATCCATTTCTGCAAGTGAAAAATGAGAGGTCAGAGAAAGTTGTAACTTTGAATATAGAAATTATGATAAATAGATATAATATCAAATTTTATATATGATAATATAGAAAGAAAAGCATCAAAGAATTTGAGGGAAAGAATTATAATGAAGAGGGTTTCTTAAATGCTAGAGAATATATGCTACACCAAGAGGCATCGTATTTAAGATGCTGAAATTTGTTATTGCTTTCGTTCACCTTTTGGTCCATTCTTGGTTTTAATGATATATTACAAGCCAATCATTAGAACTAGTGATTTTCTTGAAGTAATCTTTCTTAGAGGCAAGGGATCAAAATATGGTTGTACCTAATCTAATTTCGAAATAAAGAATTGACAAAAGAAATAGTTTCTAGTTGACGGGAGGTGGTTGAATAGTGCTTGTTGATAACATTGCAAAAAGGATCATATTTTCTGAATGTAGGAGATACACTAGGATTCATAAATTTAAACCAAAATAGGACAAAATTAAACTAGTTATCTCCACCCCAAGGAATGATCAACATCCACTAAATTAAGATCTAAAGGTTGCAAAATTACCTTTGAAGAACGAATCAAGTAGATCTCCCAAGGACACCTCCAAATGAAGATCAACACCCTTCTCCACCTTAATTTGATTTCTCCACACCAAGGACTCCAAAATTTGGCAAATTTTGCACACAAAACCACCACCAATATATTCTATTATTGGTGGAAATTCAAGGGAAAACTCTCTTCGTAGGCTGCCCAAACAAAGCACCAAAAATCGGCCTCTAGAGTGGTTCAATCACCAATCCTAAGCTTCCCAAGTGTGAAGCCTCTAATGCCTAATCCACACACCTAGGAAGGTCTCTCAATCCACACACTCTTTTCTAGATAAGAGAGAAGGAAGTGGATGGTGGAGGTTGGTGATTTTTGGAAGAGGAGAGAGGGAGGAGGGAATTTAGGAGGTAGTTATCAACATATGAATTATACTACCTTTTGGAGAGAATAAGTGAGAGCATAAATTACTTTCTATGGTTGGCCATGACCCTATTTATAGGAGCACATGAGCCAACTTACTAAATCTTCATTTACCTTGAATTTGCATTTGCATTTCATTTCATAAATTGAAATATCAACTTGCATAATTCAAATTGACTTTTCTATTTGATTTCCCTCAAAAACTTGAATTTCCTATTTAATTAGATTAACTCTTTAATTTCATTAATTTAACTTTTCAAGTTAATTGAGCTAACTTAACTCCTTAAGTTAATGTGACTAATTAATATGTCATATGGCATCAATTAAATTAACACCTTAATTTAATTGATCTAATTTAACGTCTTAAATTGTTTTGATTCATTTAACACTTAAATTAACAAAGTAAAAATGACCAAATTGATAATTAGTCAACTTATTTTCTCTCCTTAGACAAAAAAACGCCTACTTTGAATTTTCTAACTCCTTAGAAAATTACTCCTATCAAGTAAGAGTTTCCTTAGGCTTTTGTATGTAACCCATTAGGTTCATCCATCCATGGACATGGGCTTACAACTCTTTTTGATATTTTGAATGTTAAAATATTCAAATTAGTTTAAACTCATTTAAACTAATAACTCTTTCAATTAATCTCTATTAATTGAAGAGCACTCAATCTCCATGTTCAATATCTAGCAATATGAATCCCAACTAATTGAATGAATGAATTATATCTTGGTGAACCATGATAGCTTATGCCTACTATGCAAATACGATCATTTCATTTTCTATCTCTTAAAAGAGGCCTAGAGCAAGATATTTATCGACTTTCTAATAGCCTCAATAGCTATGTATCTACATCCAATGTTTGATTCCACTTATAACCTCAACTTTTGGAAAACAAGTTTTACAAATTGTTATACTACCTTGCATAAGGATTTCTTGAAATCGATCATTCTAGAATATACATTCTTCACAACAATAAGAAAATGGATCTCATCTTGGACCTCACAAACCTCTATGTTTATGTAGTTCATGCCTAATCTAAACCCTAGATGACCCACTAAGTGGTCAAGGCAAAGTTAAAGCATAAGGGCCTAAATACAAGGTTATTATGGATCCTTAAATCAAAGGACTAATTATATGCACTATGGTAAGCTTTGAGAATTCTTCACTACTGACTCATCATTATGGCTATTTAGTGGATTCTTTGGATGGGCCTTTAGTAAAATTGTTCTCTAACAAGCACATACTAATATGCATCCTTATCTAACATAGATTGTCCATGAAACGAGGCAATAACCAACCCCTTGGAGTGCGCATCATTAGTGCAAGTCTATCTGAATCTTAGAAGCCCCCTTCTCATAAGATTCTATGACTTGAAATATTTAAAACCATGACCTTAGACACTTGTTTCATGATCACTATCATATGGGTGATCGAGTCCCAGAGTCTTGTATGATTTAAGGGCTTCAACCAAATGCAAGTGAAGTATAAAAAGATTTAGATAAAGATAGCCATTTTATAAGATATTATTCAATCAAGATTGTCTCACAATCGAGTAGAATTTACATGCCAATACTAATTGGCTGGGGGCACTATTCCAATATTACCCACCAAAATGACTCAAAAACTTAGGCCAAATTTGAAGTTTGAATTCAATATTTAAATCTACTCAAGAAAACATAGCTTGTGTTGACAGGATACTTACACAAAAGTAAAAATATAGAAAGTCAATCCCTAGGAAGCAAAGTTTGTGAAGCAAGAAAATGAAAGCTTGGAAAAACTCTATACTTGTGAGTGAGGGTGTAAAATGAGTGGAGCTAGCTCAAGAAATGCTATCCCATGAGCTGGCTTGATTTGAGCTCGAGCCTTTTTATGAGTTAAGTTTGAGCTCACTCACGACTCATGAGATTTTTTATTTATTTTTTAAACTTTTTTTAATCTTAAATATATAAATAATATTAACATTTAACAATATTTCTTTTATTTATTTCCCCACACTTTAGCAATTCAACCTGTTAACCCTTTGTTGATTCTTTTGATGTTTTGATTATGACAAAATTCTTTCATATGATTATGTAGTAAAAGCTTAAATGATTTACCATATTATTCGCTAAAAACTGTTCACATAATTTCTGTTGCAATATGTCATATACTGGAATTTACTTTCCTTATATAAAAAGATACCTTAAGGATTCTAGTTGTTGTGTACCCTTATAGTTTAAGAAAGAAATCACATTATTTTGTAATTACCGATTTATCTAATAATTAAGGGATAAATGCATGATTACCAAAGATACTTTGTTCCCTTATTTAGTTCCAATGGATTTTTGCCTTAATGATAACTTATAGTCATTAGACATGAGCTTATAAGGGTAGAAACTGTGCAGCATACTAAAGTGTGAATTACTAAGTCGAGAGAGAAATTTGTTAAGTATCTTGAGGAGTTGTGTGATACTCTCTTATACGTTCATGTGCTTAATTGTTACTTGTCCTTACTCTACATGTATTCAGTAGACATTGTGGTGAAAAAGGTTAAGTGGAACTTACCTTCGATGGACCTTAGGAAGATGAGGACAAGGTGGTTTATGTCTTAAAAAACCTAGTAGTGAAAAAGGACGGGGGTTGTACCTACTCTTAAGGGACCTCGTTAAGAGAACAAATCGGTGCTTGGTTGCTCTAAGGATCTCTAGGTGAAAAAACCAATAGGGTGGCACTGCTTGAGACTCTCTATAATGTTTTTGGTTTTGGTCTAGAAGAAAAAACTAGAGCTTGCTATACGGAGTGGCAACAACTCATGCATTAGTCCACTGAAGTTGTACAAGTGAATCTAGCAAAAGTTCCCTTGAACATATTCATATCCAGCTGGTGTCACAATGCTTTGGAACTTACCTCATCCTGTCTAGGATTCTAGTGTAGCTCTTTGTGAAGAGCTGGTCTTTTACCCTACTAAGGTGTTTCTATTCCTTACACTTTCATTACTGTCAAATTATTATTTTTTATTTGTAAAAACATTCTCATATTCTTATTAATTTGATATGTTTAAAATCTTAAGTGAAAGCTTAGGTAGAGGATGTAAGCTTGCCGAACCTCTATAAATTCCAATATCTTTTACTTCTATTTTTACTGCTTTTCTTATCACTAGTCGACTAGCATCTTAATTGGTATTTAAAAATTCCAGTCAGTAAATAAAAATATTTTCTACAAAAGACTTAAACAATTTTCGAAAGACCAAAAATATTTTGAGTGATAAACCTCCATTGCATTAAAATCTCTTAAGCCTAATTTGCCCCACTTTTAGGCATATAATCACTCACAATTGGCATCACAGCATTGGTTCTCTATGTTGTGGTGTAACTATAGGGTAAAAGATCCTATGATTACTAATACTCTTGATATGTTTGCAGAAGGACAATCATAGAACTGGCCTCCACTGTTTCATGGTTCCAACTATGCTACAGGGAAAAACTGGGTGTAAGAATACATAATTGCCTCGAATTTTGATTTATGGGACGTGGTCAATGAAAGGTCGTTCCATCAAAATTAGTTGATGAACATATGGTTCCAAAGGAGAGACTTGAATTTACAAATGATGATAAAAAGGCCATCTTAATGAATGCGAAGGCCAAAAATATTCTATCTTGCTCTCTCACAAAAGAGGAGTACAACTGAATCAACACATGCACTACATCAAAGCAAATATGGGAAATATTGCAAGTAACCTACGAAGGTATTAGTTAGGTTTGACAAGAAAGGATTTGTTGCACCCCGGAGGTCCCAAAGTCACCACACCATGACACTAATCCTTTCTAGGAGATTTTCTTTTCAAGAGCCAGTGCTAAGCATAAACTAACAAATTAAAATGACAAATTGTATTAAAAGAAACAACTTATGTATATATTTCTTTGTACAATAGTTTGAACTTTTCTTCTAGTTATAGATGAGTACACATATACTAGTACCTAAAGAATGGCACTAAAGTCACCATGGCTATAAATCTTAAGATATATGTACATAAATTTATTGAACTAGGTACATGGGATTCAAACAAAAGATTATTTCTTTCTCCTTTATTCCCAAGTTTCTTCTTTTGGAATGACCAATCCAACCTCATTTATATAAAGAGAAGTATAAAGGTGAATCCAAATGACTCAATGAGAAATGTTAGGGAGAGTTACTTGTATTGAGTTTACTCTGTAGTGGAAGATAATAGAGTGAGAATTTAATTAGAAAATAAACATGCCAAGATAACTAGATTTCTGCAATATGCTATCGTAAGAGGTGTTTCATAATTGTATATATTTAAGATATCTTAAGGTTTTATATAAATTAAAAGATGCCTTAATTAAATTACTTTAAGAAACTTTATCATGTCTGAGGTATCGTAATTATATCAAACCTTTCATGTAACTTCATCACTATCCCATACCAATGAGGAGAATTCACATTTTATATTCAGATTTAAGTGTACAGGTTCTAGAGGTGGCCCCCACCGCACATGGCACTTAGTTCCTTACACTTTATTTCATGAAGAATAAAATAAGATTTTATCATTTGAGGTACAAAACACAGCTGAAACGATGTCTAGTACTAAAATCCAGAAATGCCAAGGATGATAGACTTAAGAGATAGCCCTCATTGCACATCCTCTATTAGTGTGGCACTTTGCTCCATCCAGCACATATTTTATAGTACTAACTGAATACAAAATTCAAAATGGATAAAAATACAATAAATATAGCAGAAGGTGTCATCCTCGAGATTATGGAGGTGGCCCCCATTGCACACCCTTTGTCCACAAGTGTGGCACTTAGTTCCCGATTCAACAAGTAAGGTGAGAGGACTTGTAATAATTAGAAAACACGAATCTATTTCATTTATAACTTATTTAGAGTATTAGGCTTTTTCATAAACAATCTTCTATTCTTTTAGCAATTCTTTTGACATGTTTTGAAAGTACTTTACTCACTTGAGTAGCATAGTTTTGCCTATAAGAAATTAACAAAATAAATATTAATGTAAGAGCTTTTAAGTAGGAATAATTCAAGATTTATAGTTACCAAGCAGATCAAACAATTATCATCACCATAAGTGAGGCATTTTTTAGAAAGTGTGAAAAGGTAATATGATTTTTGGAAGCAATGATTAACTAATAACAAATGAAAATTTGAAACGAATAAAAGACTTCATATATCAATAATTGAGGGATTCCTAAAAGCAAGAAATAAGGTTATGATTCTAGAAAAATAATAACGGGTAACCCAATGAGATTGTGAAGGAATGAAATAGAAAATTCACATATCAATATTTAAGGTATTTCAGCAAAACAAATTATAGATAATAGAATAAAAATTGAAAAGAATTCAAAATCCTCACCGATTCCTCTGATCGAGATTTTCCAACAACTTGTATACCTAAAGACCTAAATTCAAGATTCAATTACTATAGATTGTTCTTTTGGTAATAACAATATTATGAGAGAATAAAATAACAACTAGTTTACTTAAAGGACTATATACTATTTTAACTACTATAGTTATTACTTAATAATTCAAGTGATTATCTTCGAGCACATGTATATATATATATATATATATAAAAGAATGATATTTCCTACTTATTAATTTTTCAAATGAATCGAATATATCTTAACACTTCTCATCACATTGTTCTAGGAATTACAAAAAAATCATGGTATCAAAACAACAAATTATAATTCACTTACATCTAAATCAAAATCAAGTTATCCAACATAACCTCAAGATTCAACATTCATTCATACCCAACCGCCTTCAACCAAAAGAAAATAATCAAATTATCAACATAATATTTCCACAATTCTCCAACAAAATCTAAACCTTTCCAAAACCTGTATCTTATATAGTAGCCATGATAGTTTCTATCAAAGCTAAGTTTTAACCAAATACGAACAATTTTATCCATGATTTTTTCCACAAAATTGATTAAAACTTGATGAATTTTCTAACTATGAATTTAATTAGATGATCAAACGGGCCAATTTTTCCTAATTCCTGGTCAAAGTTGAGTTCTAGCCCCTGATCGCGTCCTGATGGCAGGTTGCAGTTCCTACACAATTTATGCCAGAATACTGCATTAATTTCAATAAATCTTACTTCTAATATTATCTACACTTGAAGGGCTTTCTTTCCATGGTTTTTTTTTTATTTAACTGATGGAATCTCTAGTTATAAGTAAAATAACATCACCTCTTGTTCTGTCAGCCTGTTTGTGGTAGTGTAAATTTCGGCAGCAATTCAGGTATGATCTTAGCATAATTTCTAAAATTCCACTCCACCAAGATAATCTATACAAACATATCTTTGTAACAGTATATTTGAATGGTTGATCAGGTAACATGAAGGTTGGTTTTCCATTTTTGAAAATTTAAGTTTGGGAAGCAATTTTTTTTTATTGGTTAGCAGGTTTCTTCTTAGTTTGAAGAGAAATTCTAAAGTTAGCACTGGAATTCTAGGAAATTTTTTCTGAGGAATGTGAACCTCAATGAACTAGAAAGATTTTGGCTAAAATTTGATGATTAATGGTTGAGGGTTTGGAGAGATAATAACTGGGTTTGAGATAATCTGCGAAGAAAGTGTAGTCTTTGTGTGTAGATGATAATGGGTTTTCTCTCTATTTATAGAAATGAAACCTTTGTTATTTGCTCAGTCAAGCCCTTGAATCCTTACTGTATTCTAATTTTGACCCCTGGATTCTTATTGTAATTTAGTCCTTGATTTCTTGCTTTATTTAAATTAGCCCACAAAACTTTTATTATATACTTAATATAAACATATATGTATAAAGATATATTTGTACCTTAAATTATATACGTTTTACCTTATAATTTAGGGTGTATGACAAAACTCGTAGTGTGGGTATATTTAGAGAATTTTAAAATTAAAATAATAATTATTATTATTATTATTATTTCTTCTAGAAAGAAAATTTACTTATGAGGAAAAGACGGGATGTTACAGGATTGCTCTTTTCATTCACAAGGATGAAATGTTCAAGATAAAACCTAATGAGACCATAAGCCAGATGTGCGCACAGTTCATGAAAATTATAAATCCTATGTTTGTACTCAGTAGAACCATAAATGAAGATTAGTAAGTCCGAAAGATTCTCATATCACTTCCAAAAGAATGGATGCCAAAAGTTACTACCATTCAGAAAGCTTGTGATCTTAGTAGAATGACCATGAGTAAATTGATTAGATCTCTCACATCCATGAGATGATGCTGCTAAACTAAGAAGATGGCTTGGAAATAAAGGTCAAAAAGAATATTGCTTTTAATACCGATCATGATTTGATTCAGAACTCCAATAAGATCTTGATGAGGACTAAGTTGAGGATGAAATCATTCTAATTTCCCAAAGATTAAAGAAACTAATGTACCTCAAAAGAAAATTTCAGAACAGTAGATCAAATTTGAAAATAACCAATCCAAAAACTTAAAATATTGAGCCACCTCGCAGCTATGAATGCAATGAAATCGAACATAGAAAACCAGACTATCCCTAATTGAAGAAATATGCAAAACAAGCCAAAGCTAAGGCGATGGCAACCACATGGGGCGAATCAAATAGTGAAAAAATTGACAACGAAGAAGATTGCTTTCTGGTAAATCAAGCAAGTATCTCTTCTTGTTTTGATTGCAATTCCAGTGATGAAATTGATATTGATGGTGCTTAAGTTTTATGAAATTCGTGTCAAAATGCTTGTTGATAAAAATAAATCTTTGCAAGAAAAAGTAGACTATTTGCAAGAAGAGTTTGATAGAGCTCATAAAGATAAATTTGACATCCAAATGGCCAAAAACACAGAGACCCTTAATGTTGAATGCAAGAAGAAAATGAATGATTGGCTCAATATAGAGAATAACTCCTTGAAAAAATAAGTTGAAAATATGAGCTGTTAAATCAAAGGAAAAATGATTGTTGAAGAGTTCTTACATGTTAAGAATGATCTAAGTGAATGTTCCAAAAGTGTCAAGTGCACATATATGTATGTTCCACCTAGACATAACGTTAAGAAAGGTCAAAATTTCAAAATTGTATGAACTAGAGAAAAACCAAACCGATTTCTATTGCTTCCAAAATGAATTAAAAAAAAGTTCGAAAAATATGAACATACTTTACTTGTGGTAGATCTAGTCATGTAAATTATAGATGTCCGATGGAGAAATTTATTGGTACCAAGTTTACTTGGATAAGAAAGTTATTTGTTACTAACCATGAAGGTTCAAACTTAGTTTGGGGACCTAAAACAAAGTGATATCTTATAGGTACATGCCAAGGAACGTTCCCTAAAATAAAAGTGGTATTTGGATAATGAATGTTTCAGGCATATAATGGGGGATGCATCTATATTTCTTAAACTTAGTAATTGTTCTGCAAGAAATGTTCTCTATGTAGACAACATAAAAGAATGCATAGTAGGTAAGGGTACTATTGGTACACAGACTGGTACTTCCATTAATAATGTTTGGCTTATTGAAGACCTTAAGCATAACTTGATTAGTATTAATCAACTATGTGATGAAGGTTCTGAGGTTAAGTTCCATCCTTCACATTGTGTTAACAAATAAAATGAGAAACTGGTTTCCACTATTACTAAGGATGGAAATATTTATTGTAAAACCCTTAATGATTTAACCTGTCAAAATATGGAGTATTTAGCTGTTTCAAATGAAAAATGTTGAAAATGGCATAAGAGAATAGACCACGTAAACATGGAGCATATATCTCATCTCACAAAGAAAGATCTTGTCAAAGAGGTGCCCAAGTTAAACTTCTCCAAGGACAGAATATATGACGCATGCTAGAAAGGGAAGTAAATCTAAACATCTTTCAAATTAAAGAATGAGGTCACAACCTCTAAGCCACTGGAATTTCTACACATTAACCTATTTGGACCTATGAAAATTACTTCCCTTGCATATAAATGTTACTTGTTTGTTATAGTATATAACTATACTTATTTTACGTTGATTCTATTTCTTGTTTATAAAAATAATAATTTAAATACTTTCATTCCACTCACTAAAAGGCTTCAAAATGAAAATGATTATTTCATTAAGACAATTCAAAGTGACCATGGAACATAATTTGATGAAATAAATGTTACTCTATTTTGTAAAGAACATGGTTACATTCATGATTTTTCTACTCCTAAGACTCCCTAAAAAAATGAGGTTGTTGAAAGGAAAAACTAAATTTTGCAAAAAGCAACTAGAACTATGCTTAATAATAGAATCTTTCAAAATCCTTTTGGAGTGAAGCCATGAACTTGGCTTGTTATGTGTCAAATCATGTCTTCCTAAGACCACTTTTGAGAAAAACTCCATATGAATTGTGGCATTATAAAATCCCAAATATTTCCTATTTTCATGTCTTTGATTGCAAACGTCTTATTCTAAATGATAGAGATTATTTGACAAAGTTTGACTACAAAGTTGATGAGGCTATCTTTGGTTACTCAATGCATAATAAAGCATATCGTGTTTTTAACAAATAGGAAAAGAACAATTCAAGAATCCACACATGGTATATTAGATTAAACTAATCCATCTTGTGCCAAGGAAATCTTGAGCAAAAAAGTTGTAGGGTTCGAAGAACTATTTTCAAACCCTAAGCCATAACATCAAATCAAGATAAACCAAAATCATTTGAGGAAACAAACCCTACTGACGAAGTTGATTCCAATGAGTTAGTAGAAAGGATTGAACAAAAGACCACAAAGTTCAAATATGCATCCAGTCACCCTATTGATAAATTATTGGAGATCCACAAGCTAGAATAACTACCAAATCCAAAACCAGACAAGTGCCACCAGATGAATCCAATTATTCCCTCATTTCAATGATTGAACCTAGAATGTTAAAGAGGCACTAAAGATTCATTCTGGATTGAAGCAATGAAGGAAAAATTGGCTTAATTTGAAAAGAATGAAGTCTGGAACTTGGTAGAATGACCATTAGACCATCTAGTCATTTTTACCAAGTAGGTATTCAGAAATACGCTAGATAAAATTGGCAAAGTTACAAGAAATAAAGCTAGACTAGTAGCAAAAGGCTACAGTCAATAAAAGGGCATTAACTATGATGAAATGTTTGTAGCAAAAGGGCATTGACTATGATGAAATGTTTGCTCTAGTTGCAAGGTTAGAACTAATTAGAATGCTTCTCACTTTTGCATCTCATAAAAAGTTTTTGCTCTATCAAATGGATGTAAAAAGTGCTTTTCTAAATGGATTCATAAAAGAAGAAGTTTATGTAAAACAACCACTTGGTTTCAAAAATCAAAGTTTTCCTCATCATGTTTTAAACTAACAAAGGCTTTATATGGATTAAAACAAGCCCAAAGGGCTTAGTATGATCATTTGAGCAACTTTCTCTTAAATGATGATTTTTCTATTCGAATCTTAAATACCATACTATTCACTAAGCACCAAGAAAATGGTTCTCTTATTATTCAAATATATGTTGATAATATTATCTTTGGTGCTACTAATGATCTACTTTGTCAAGAGTTTGTTGAAAAAATGAAATAGGAATTTGAAATGAGTTTAATAGGAGAGCTCAATTTCTTCTTGGGACTTCAAGTGAAGCAAACTCAGAAATGAACATTCATCTCATAAGAAAAGCATACAAAAGAGCTTTTAATGAAATTTGGAATGAGTGAATGTAACCTTACAACCACTCCCATGAGTACAAATATCAAACTTAAACTTCGTGAGGACGATAAAAATGTACATGAGAAGGTCTATAGAGGTATGATTGATAGTTTCCTTTATGTAATTGCTAGCCATCCATGTATTATGTTTTCAACATGCTTATGCGCTAGATTCCAGTCCAATACTAAGGAATCCCATTTAAATGCTATGAAAAGAATATTAAGATATCTTAAGAGAACATCTAACTATGGCTTATGGTATCCACATTCTAAATCTTTCAACTTTATAAGATATTCTGATGCGGATTATATTGGTTGCAAGATAGACATGAAAAGTATCAGTGGTGGTTTCCAACTGTTGGGAAATTGTGTGATTTCATGGTGCAGTAAAAAGCAAAGTATAGTTGCATTATCCACAATCGAGGCAGAATACATGACCTTGGAAAATTATTGCACCCAGGTATTATACATAAAATGCACATTATATAATTTTGGTATTAATGTGCCTTGTGTGCCCATTTTATGTGATAGTTTTAGTGCTATTAGCATTTCTAAAAAATCAATCTTTCATTCATGCACAAAACATATTGAAATCAAGCATCATTTCCTGCGAGATCATTTAAATAAGAAAGATATATTGATTTATTTTGTTTCCACTAAGATTAGCTTGCAGATATCTTCACAAAAGCTTTGGAAGAAAAGAAATTTCTGTCCATTAGAGATAAATTAGGAATTAAACCAAGATCTAATTTTGGCGGGATTAGTTAAAATATTTAAATATTGAAGTTATTGTGCACCAAAAATAACTGCAATTCCTTCTTCTATCAATATCTATTTTTGTGTGCATCTTATCAAAAATTTAATTCATTCCTTTTTCCAAAACCTCATTTCAATAAAACCTGGCATTTTATCTTCCATTACAGAAAAGAGAAGAATTCTTCTTCTTCATTTAGAAAAAAATACCTCTCGCCTTCCTTTTTGTTTTTCTTTTCTTCTCTCTAGAAAAAAATTCTTCACCATGCCTAAATGAACAAAATCAAATGTTGGGGCATCATTTCAAAGGAAAATGCCCATCATCTCCCTCCAAGCCTGCTCCTGTTCAAATCTTTGAAACACCAATGCTGTTAAAATGGTAACTCCAATATTGATGAGAATTAGTCATTCTCCTTAGACAAACCTGAGCATCTCGATAGTGGTGACCTAGGTAGTAAGGATACTCCTATAGGTAGTCCTAAAAACCCCACTGATTCTAAAGAAATCACTTCTAGCCCTAGCCCCATTGCTCCTACTCATCCTAAAGAAATTAAAAGCTATAATTTTAGTAAGCTTCTATTCTCTCTAAAATTCCACTCTTCTGAAGCCTTAGCATATTTTAACAAAAATATTTTTGGTCACACTTGAATTTTGTTAAGGCTATAAACTTTGACTATTTGCCAAAATATGCTGCTACAGATTGGGTTCGTAGTTTTACTCAAATTGTTTTTACTCAAATTTCACTTTCATTGAAACTGATTCTAATATCTTTGTGGACTCTTATGTCCTTGATAAAAAATATAGTGTTGTCACCTTCAAAATTGAACTTTATGTTTGATATTCCAAATGGTGGTGCAAAATTTTTCAATTTAGGTGATTTATCTGATTCTAATGTTACTTATGACGAAATTTGTCAACTATTTTTAGAAGGAAAACAACATCCTTTTTTCTAGTGGTGCTGGTCTAAACAAAATGAAAATTGAACACATTTTGTTGCATAAGCTGCTTAGTTGCCCTATCTTTCTACCTCAGTTTCAAGTGGAGGGCACACCACTGATCTTAATTCCACGAGCCTTTATCTTATGGCCAAAGCTATCAAGCACAAGCCTGTTAATCTAGGTTTTACTATATTGAAATACATAGTGTATTTATTCTCTCATCAAGCTAAAACTCTTCTCTATTCTATGTTTCTCATACATATTTTTAAAAGTGAGAAAGTGTTTTTGCTTGATGCTTGGATTGAGGTGGAGCATGACCACAAGGTTTTGATCCAGCCAGCCTGAGAAAAATGAGAATTCAATATACTAATGATGATAGATGGTTCAGAGGAGTTGGATGAACTCTTAGTAGTATTAAACTTCACCCTCTAAAATTCTAGTCTCCATTAGCTCAGAGTTTGAACAATCTAGCCCTATTTTTCCTATTCCTATTAAGACACCAATGAAAGCTCAAGGAAAAACCAATACGGTGGGAACCACAAAGTGGGTAGTGGGCTTGAAGTAAAACTAGATGATCTTACGAAAATAGTGGAGACCCTCGTTGGACGCCTGGAAACACTTGTTAATTCCATGGATTACAAGTTTGTATGCCTTCTTCACAAATCCAATCGTACCCACACCAGCGTCATTCGTTTAAAAGAGAAAGCTAAGGCTTTGAATGCTTCTTAGGCCTTTTTTTTTATGACTAAAGTGGAGAAAGAGAAACCTCTAAAATTTGAAAATCTTGTTTACTGAAACTTTTGTCATTTTGCTTGCTTGCTAAAACTTATATTTATCTTTATTACACCAAACTTTTCAACTGTTATGGGCTAGTAAAAGCGTGTTACTCTAGATGATCATTTATTTGGTGTTTGGATATGCTATTTAGGCCTACAAAGTCCCAATATATTATATCTATTGGTATATGCTATTTTTCCTAGTTTCTTAAGAATATGAATAGGAGATGCACTAATTACTTCAACTATGAAGAGCAACATACTGGTAGAACTAGGCACATAAATTGGGAGAGCTCAGGTGATATCTTTCCACTCTATCTAAATCTTGTATCATCAAAAAGTGAGAGATTGTTAACCTTTTGTTGATTCTTTTGATATTTTGATTATGAAAAAATTCTTTTATATGATTATGTGGTAAAAGCTTAAATGATTTTCCATATTATTCGCTAAAAACTGTTCATACAATATCTACTGCAGTCTGTCATATACTAGAATTTACTTTCCATATATAAAAAGATACCGTAAAGATTCTAGTTGATATGCACCCTTATAATTTAAGAAAGAAATCACATTATGATGTAATTACTAATTCATTCGATAATCAAGGGATAAATGCATGATTAATAAAGATACTTTGTTCCCTTATTTTGTTCCAATGGATTTTTGCCTTAATGATAACTTATAGTCATTGGACATGAGCTTATAAGAGTAGAAACTGTGTAGCATACTAAAGTGTGAATTACTAAGTTGGGAGAGAAATTTGTTAAGTATCATGTGAAGTTTTGTGATACTCTCTTACACATTCTTGTGCTTAATTGTTGCTTATCCTTACTTTACATGTGTTTTTTATGGACCTTGTGGTGAAGAAGGTTAAGCAAAACTTGCCTTTGATGAATCTTGGGGAGACAAGGACAAGGCGATTTGTGTCTTGAAGTATTTAGTAGTGAAGAGAGATGAGAGTCATACCTCCTCTTGAGGGACCACATGAAGAGAACAAATCGACGCTTGGTTACTCTAAGGACCTTTAGGTGAAAAAACTAGTAAGACGGCACTGCTTGGAACTTTCTACAATGTTCTTGATTCTGATCTGGAAGAAGATACTAAAGCTTGTCATACAGAGTGGCAACAACTTGTGCATCAGTCTATAGAGGTTGTGTAAGTGAATTTTGCAAAAGTTTCCCCGGACTTGTTCATAACCAGCTAGTTTCACAGTACTCTGGAACTTACCTCATCTTCTTTGGGATTCTAATGTAGCTCTTTGTGAAGAGCTGGTCTATTCCTTACACTCTCATTACTGTCAAATTACTATTTTTTATTTGTAAAAACATTCTCATATACTTATTAATTTGACAGGTTTAATTCCAAGTGAAAGCTTAGGTAGAGGATGTAGGCTTGCCAAACCCGTATAAATTTCAATGTCTTTTACTTCTATTTTTACTGCATTTCTTATCACTGATTTGATTGATATCTTAACTGGTATTTGCAAATTATAGTCAGTAAATAAAATTATTTTTTACAAAAGACTTAAATAGTTTTTAAAAGGTCAAAAATATTTTGAGTGATAAACGTTCGCTGCACTGAGCCTAATTCACCCACCTCTTAGGCATATAATCATTCACACAACCTAACTTCATATTCTCATACTCTTCTCCCTTTCATTAACTTATTCTCATCTTGTGCGTTGTGAACCTACTACTCTTTACCAAGCCCACCATCATTCTGGCTAAAATTTACCCATCACCACCACTATAATTCCAACCAAAACCAACCCATCACTTTGGTAGTCTGTGACCTCCAAAAAATTTCTAAAAATTAGTGCATCTATACCTTTTCCACTAAGTTGCAAAATCTCAAAGGCCAAACTTTGACGATCTCTAATCAGAGAAGATGAGGTGAGTCTAAAACTGAAGAAGAAGAATTTTTGTTAGGTTTTATTATATTTGAGATTTTTGATTGTTACTTGGTCTTAAACTCTCTTCTCTCTCTATGTATGGCAACATTTTTGAAAGTTGAAAACCACACAAATTTTTAGTGCTTTGGAGAAAAAGAAATAGAAGGCCCTTCAAATATGGATACCTCTTTTCTTTGCATTCCAAAGTATTTATTTGATGAGTTTTTAGTAGAAAAAAGCCAAAAAATACATCATTTTCTTCTACCACTATAATATTCAAAGTTGGGAGTTAGTCTAGTCTTATCCTTTTATCATTAGTTGCTTGACCTTTGCAAGAATCCAGTCCCTATTTGAGTAATAAAGCTATAATGGAATGTTCTTAGATCCTCTAAAATATTTTGATGGGGGATATAATAAAGATTTGCAAAGGCTTTGATTCATAATTTTCTTTACCTCATACTTTTAGCTTCTCTCTCTAATTGATCAAAAACAATCTTTAATGCCCAATTGGATTTCATTTTTCATTTTTTATGTTTGAGAAATATGTCCTTTTTTCAGTTTTATGATTTTGTGTAATGAATTAATGTGCTTTTTTAAATAAATATACTTAATTGTAAGTTGCAGCTGTAAGGTTGTTTGTAAGATTTTTTTGTCATCTTATTGAGTTTTGAAGTTTATATTTTTACTAGGAGGGCTGAGCTAGTTGAGTACATTTATGAATGAGGGTATATAATGGCAAAGAATGGCACAAAGGCATATGAAAGTGTAGAGTATGTTCAACACTTAGAGATAAGACTTAATGTGTTTGCTGAGATTATGAAACAACTAAACTTGCCAAATTGAAAGTTGGTTGATGATTGTCGAATGAGGTGAAACTCTACATATGCGATGTTGGCTACTGCAATTAAGTTTAAAGATGTTTTCCCAAGATTTGAATATCGAGAGCCATATTATGAGAGATGCCTAAGTGAAGATGATTGGGCAAAAGTTGAGAAAGTTTGCCCTGTATTAGAGGTGTTTTGGACATCCACTCACATCATTTTGGGTAGTGATTATCCAACATCAAACTTGTTTCTTAATGAGGTAAATAGAGTGAAAGTGGAGTTGGATAAGAAGTCATTTGAAAGTGATAACTTTATTCAAAACATGGTTGAGAGAATGAAGATCAAGTTTGATAAATATTGGGGGGATTCTAATTTGTTGATGTCTATGGCTATTTTGGATCCCAAGTGTAAGATGAAGGCACTTGAATATGTGGAAATTACTTATGTTTGAAAGACTTTATATGAACTTTATTTTGAATATGTGAAAATGCACAATATTGAAAGAGAGTCGGGTGGTGAAGCACAAAGGGGAAATATTTAAACCCAAGAGATTGGAAATTTAGAATTTTTATCTGATTGGTCTAAGGATGTCAATTATTTGAGGTATGTGGAATTTGTTCAACCTCAAAAGTTTGAACTTCATATGTATCTTGAAGAAAATTGCAACATGGTTGACAAAGATAAAGGAAAAGACTTTGATATTTTGGAGTGGTGGAAAATTCATGCCCTGAAATACAGAGTATTGTCAACAATGGGGAAAGATATTTTAGCCATTTCAATCACTATTGTTGCTTTTGAGGCTACTTTTAGTGCTGGAAGTAGAGTGATTGATAAATATCGTGCCTCATTGACTTCAAATACCATTCAAGTTTGATGTGTGGAGGAAATTGGTTAAGAAAACCTTTTGGTGTTAAAAAAGAAGTCCAAGGCAAATTATTTTAGCATGCTAACTTTTATTTTTAATTGTTATCAATATTATTTTTATTAGTGTTACTAACTATTAATATATATTGAATTATAGAGTGACAAGAAAGCAATACAAGTCATTCTCCCTGTTGATGATGAGGCTTCAAAAGGATGATTTTGTCTTGGTAAAAAGGTTAGAATAAGTCAATAGATAAATAAATAAATGCATTTGAATATTTCTTTTTGCTAATTTATTAAAATGCGGAGAAGAAAAATGGAGAGTGAGCTTTGTATGCTATCATTATTTTCTACCAAATTTCTTTCCTTTTTTTTTTTTTTTTTATTTTGAGGTGAAATGGAAATTATTGAGATATCTTTGGATAATATGTATATGTAATATTCTTAAGAAATTTTTGATGCTCAGGTACTACTTTTTTATGCCCGTCTTATGCTCTTTTAGTAGGGAAATGAGCATTTATTAACAAATATGATTTTGAAGATAATGGTACAAAAATATATTTTCTTAGAAAATTTGATTTGTTGTTCATTTGAGAACAAATTTGATTGTTTATTGTGTTTCTTTTGGTATAGTTGATGCTAAAAACAACCTAACAACCACATAAGATGGAGCACTTTATTCAAGAATATGTTCTTCATGCTGATTTTTCTATTGAGAGTTGCTTTTGTAGCATTTAGAGATGAGGGATGCATTAAACTTATTTTAGCTTGAATTAGAATGAATTATTATACTGCATCTATATTGTATTGTGAAGACTTAATTGATTACTTATTTAGTATTGGATACCAATATTTGAGGGGACAATGATGAAGGAGATGATTATTGAGTTTGTAATCGACATATATTCGAATGTTTTGTTTATCTTTTCAAAATTATGGTGATATTACTTCAAAAAAAATGGTGATATTATGTCCAAGCAAGATGAATGGTGGCGTAATGGCGGCGTATTAGTATGCTAGTTTTATAGAGTTATGCAGCCTTTCTCTTAGTGCAAGGATTTATTATTTTGGATCAATTACACATATAGTAGAAAAAAATACTTGAGGTTGTCTTTCCTAATTTATATTTCTAGCTCTAAAATTCAGATTATGAGCATGTTTTTCTTGAATCAAGCTTTGCAAATTCACTTGAGCTCTCGATCTCAAGCAAAATAGTTGAGCTTGAGCTCAAACTCGAGCTCAAAATAGTCCACTTAAGCTCTCAAAATGAGTCAAGCTCGATTCAAACTTGACTCATTTATAAGTTTAACCACACTACTCTTTGTCTTCATCTTATAAGGATAAAACTTATCCTCAAAATCATAGTACTAAAGAAATTCATTCCATTAGGATTCACTATTCTTCAATTAAGATTGAGTCGCAAAGTTTAGGTGTTGAAGTAATTCATTTCCTTGGAAAGCACAATGTATGGGTTAGACTTAAGTAATAAAAGTTGGGTTTGAATTAGTTTCCTTATAAAGCACTTGTTACTAGTTCAACCTTAGCTAGATAAAAAGGTTGGGTTTTTGATTGTCCTTGTAAAAGTTAAGATTTTGTCCTTTTGTATCATAAAGGACTAGATTATTGGCTAAGCTTGAAAAGGTCAATATTGGATTCTTCATTGCCTCAAAGGATCAAGGTTTCTCATTGAGCTTGTAAAAGTCAAGGTTTGGTTCTTCTATATAGTAAAGGAGTAGGTTGGGATTGTGCTCATAAAAATTTGGGTTAGGATTGCTCCTGCAAAAATCTGGAATAAGTTTGCTCTTGAAAAAATCTATGTAATATGATTGATTTCATCCTGTAAAAAATTATCATATGGATTTTCTTCAAAATCTTAAGTTGCAAAGTTTAGGTAGATTAGAAGGATCATTTGATATTGAAGTTCTCTAAATTCATATATTCTTTACTTGTTTTGTTCCTTACTTTACTCGTTGATTGCTTATTTGATTATGGCACTACATATTATTTACTATATCGCTTACTTATCAACAATCTATCTAAGTGTTGCCAGTATTAAATCAATAAGATTAGGAAGCAATTATTCTTGAAGTCCCTTTGTTGTGCGTAGAAAGTTGAAAAAAATTTAATTCACCCCCTCTTATGTTCAGCTGTACCACAACTTCAATTCATAAGAAGTTTCAGATAAGGAGCAAAGAGAAAACATTAAGAAAATGTCACTGAAACAATCATAAGATTTTTATCCGTTATAAATATTATATGTTAAATTTCATGTGTTGTATCTTTCTTAAAAAGGATTTCTAAATATGCAAACAGCACTGTGAATTATTCTCTACTTTACCAATTGGGATAAATTTGTGGCTAAGAGGGTATACGGACATTAGTTGAACAATTAACTTAGACAAGCGAAGTACCGTGAATATATACTCATAATAATGAGTCTATTTTGGTGCAGTGAGATCAATATATGTAGCTTTACCCACAATAAAAACAGAATTTGCAACTATTTCATTTTGTAGTTTAAGAAACTATTTGGACAAAAAGACTCTTGAAGCATTTGAGAATCGTAAGTGATTGTGCTGGAGCTATACTATTTATTTTGAAAGTCATGCAACTGTTACTTATATTAAGTATCCAAAATAATATGAAAACCAAATATATATATATATATGTATATAGGTATGAAATATAATTTTATTGGAGATATTTTTGAAAAAAAAGAGGTTGAAAGTGAAGTACATCCTCCATGCCATGTCCATATTCTCCTTCAACTCAATCATTAGATATTCCTTAGCCACTAAACCATTGACTTCTCTGTAACCTCCAACATATTGCAATTAGATATCTTACAAATGTTATTTAATAATATATAACATTTAGAGAGTGTCTTAAAATGTGATACGCTCCAATAATTTGCTAGTTTGTTATCGCATTATTTAAAGACCGTTTTCCGTAGTTGGCCAGCTCTTGCATTCTTCATTCCCATTCTAGCTTAAGTGGTAACCCCTACAACAGCACTTTTAAATACGTATTTGCCTAAAATAGCTATTTTTAAATTTCCATAATCCACAGATGTAGGTGTGTCCAAAGTCCAACTCTAGCCCCCAGTGCTGTTAGTTCTTTCCTTTTTGCTGACAAAAGAAAAGGAAAAAAAATGTAGACATTCTTGGATGAAAATGAAAACCGGAGGTAATTCCCCGAATTCCTCGCATTCTCTCCACCTGTTCCCCTTTCGCCTCTGCTCCATCTACACCTATACATTCATGCAAGCTCGCACGCATTGCATACGCTATACCTGGACGTGCATTTCACATTTTCCCAGAAACTTGGGATTTTCAATCCTCTGATGAACTTTCATGGCCACCCCACTTCCCCTTTTTCTCTCTTCTTTTTTCCTTTTCCTCGCTAGCCCAAATTCACTAGCATTTGCGTCCCGCGAAGATTTTTCCATCGTAGAGTATGACTACGCGTCCAGGCTTTTCCGGGGCGATTACTCACCGCCTTCTCCCCCTCCGTCGTCTCCGCCACCACATCCACCGTCCCTCTCATGCGATGATTTGAAGGGCATTGGCTCGCTAAACACCACTTGCGAGCTCAACTACAGTTTGAATTTCACGGATGACGTTTACATCGAAGGCAGGGGTAATCTGTTCATCCTCCAGGGGGGAGCTTTAACCTGCCCCAAATTGGGTTGTTCAATTGAGATTAATATAACGGGTGAATTAAGATTGAACTCATTTGCGGCCATTGTTGCCGGGTCGGTTTATATAGTAGCTGGGAATGCGAGTTTATTTGGGGGTTCGGCGATTAATGTGACCGCGAGAGCTGGTGAACCACCGGAGCCATCGACGGGGACGCCTGACGACGGCCAGGGTGGTGGTGGAGGGCATGGTGGAAGGGGCGCGAGCTGCGTGATGGATAATAAGAAGCTGCCGGAGGATGTTTGGGGCGGGGATGCATACTCTTGGGAGTCTTTGGATGAGCCATGGAGTTACGGTAGTAAAGGAGGGTCTACTGATAAAGAGGAGGATTATGGAGGAAAAGGGGGTGGGAGGATTTGGTTGGAGGTGAAGGATATTGCCGACGTGCGAGGAATGCTTTTGGCCAATGGAGGGGATAGCGGGATCAAAGGTGGAGGGGGTTCTGGTGGCAGCATTTATATCAAGTCAAAGAAAATGTATGTTCTTGAGTTCAGCCTTATCTCATTCCCATCATTGATATCTGCTAGCATTCCATGATTTAAATACTTTAAGTTTCTGGTCATTCTCAGTAATGTGTGTGCTAATGCATGAGAATGTAGGGGAGGACATGAAGTTACGTTTTTTTGTTGATTGAATTTTGTATGCTTTATAATGAGTACCCATCATGGGACCTGCATTGTTAATGTCTCTGGCAGCATTTATTATGACTCTCTGATCTCTGCATTACATTTTGCAAAGGAACTTTCTCGTAGGATTTCTCTTAGTTAACGATGAGCGTTCTTGTTCTCCATCTTCTTTCTTATTATTTATATTTGCTGGCAAGTTTTCCTTGCATATATCTGAATCGATGATTTAGTTCCAAGCTTATTGTGTTGTTTTCAATTCTCTATCATAAGAAAATCTTTGCATGCCACATGAATTAATGCTGAAACAGTTAGCCCAGTCCTAAGCTTATTGGATATGAGACTACAATACTCTTCATTCACTTTGCTCAACCATTTTCTGCCAAATGATTGTTGAGTTCCTTTTTAGAATCACTGATCACTATTTTCTTAGAAGAGACACTTCGTATATTTGCTACAATATGTGAACATGGAGAAGAGGAATGGCCTAAAGTGTCTTGTTCAAGACTGCAGCTTGAGTCTATGTAGGATTGCTATATGTGAGAGACATTCAAGATTGACTTATATCCTGTTATGGGTCACAGATGCATTGATAATCCTGAAAGATCTTAAATATCCTTTAATAAATGTAAAGTTGAATCCAATTATTAACTAAGATTATTAGATAAATTAGATTATCTTATAAGCCCACTATGCCTCAGAGAAAAAGTATATGTAATGCATAGATCTCAAAATACTTGATTCTGATATAAGACCTGCTTTGACACTTAATAGACTGGAAATACTTATCGTTATATGGTTTGATATTTCTATATATTTGTAAGTTGTGTTGAGCTGCAGGTACTTCTTTCTCGCATTGGAACTAGAGGTCTTCTTTTTTCTTTGTACGGGTGGGGGGGTTGGGGATGGGTGGGCGGCGGTGGTGGTATATTGTTTACTCATGAGGTTTAGATGCATTATTCTAGATTTGTAAGTGCTCAAATCACGCCTTAAAGGTAGCAGTTTATGCATCATCAAGAGTGTCATAGGCCTAAACACCTCTTATGTATCACAAAATCTGTGCTCATCAAAAGAAAAGTCGTTGAAATCCGGGGAACAATTGAACGCACTTTAACCCAATGATGAGAATTAGAATAAGAATACCATTGTCTCTGCTAGTGGTCAAAACTTGAAAATTGCTTGAGAAACATGGGCTATTTATGAGTTCCTTCAGTCATTTAGCATAGCTTAATGCATGCAACAAACACATATACATGCTTCCTTATTCTCTACTCATGTAGACAATATGTTTAAAAGAAAAAAGAGTCATGCATGCATCTATTGCAAGGTCATCTTCGTAGATTCATTTAGATGTAGTCAATCCTGTATTAGTTTTATCTGTCTGATAGACATTCACAACTTCCATTGAGAAGCTCATTAACAATGTCAGCGATTCCAGACTTGATTTTGCTACTTCCTTCTTTAATGTGGACTCTGGTTAAATAAAATTGGAATCCTTGGCTTGCTTCGTTAGCAGAATGCCTAGTTCTAAGCTATGTAGTTTCTGATTACCAATATAAATATTGGATCTTCTTGCATATGCAAACCCCCTTTAATAAGCACTGGACCGGATTGCTTGACAAAAGATGGCTTTGCTTCTGGAGGACTTCATTTATCAATAGTCACGTTCCCCAAATTTAGTCAATCTGTACCAGTCCCTATAAATGAATCCCTCTCTTTTAATAACCTTTATAAGGAATGAATAGAATCTACTGCCTAGGAGCTGATAGAATAATAGCAAAGCAAAATTTTGAAAGCAAAGAGGAACAGCAGTCATTCGATCAAGTGTAATTGGAATATTAGATAAGAGTACAGCATGCTGCGTATAATCAGAAAGAGAGGAGATTAGCAGGAAAATGCCTTCTTCTCCTAAGGCGGCAGAAGGAAGATAATGAGTCACTGCAACATTGTTGTCTTTCAAGTCTAAAGAGTTACAATTGGTTCTTTTTAGAACATTATGCATAAATGTCATTTCCATTAAAGACAATATTGATAATGCTTTTTACATCATCTATCTTGAGCCTGAGTACTATTCCAATTGAGTATATTATCAACATATTCTTGAGAAGAATATAATATTCTGAGAGTATAAATTTATTTACAAAAGTATCCTTTTGGCCATCTTCAAATGAAAACAATAGGAGCTTCTATCTATTCACTACACTCAATCACCTCAAGCATGTAGTTGGACTCTAGAAGAGTGTTTCTCCATTTTTCTACTTGGAAATTTACTTCATGCTCAATCCTAGTTCTTTAATTTTCTCTAATATCCTGAGAACTCAGCATATCCTCGTTAAGAAATAGGAATGCCTTCTTTCACTTGACTTCACAAAAAGGTTGTAAGAAATCTTTCTCTATGAATCCCCATAATACGAAAGTATTACTTTGCTCATTTTAGGTAAAAATAACATTAGAGATGAATTCATTTTACATAATAAAAATCATAAATGAGGAAATCTTCAGAACTAATTTTGCTACTTTCTAATTCATCAAGCACCAAAAGAAAAGGTCATCTCTTTTGTAAATAGGTAATTTTTGCCTAAATCAAGGTTATTTTCATTGGTCTCTTTCTTTTATAACTAACTATTCTAAGCAAAGTTAAATATCACCTGCACAAAGTTAGCTTTCTTCTCTACATCTTTGTATGCTCAAGTAAAATGACCAAAAATTATGTGAATCACAAATTGATTTCTCATTCATCTTCCAACTTGGATTTCCTCCCCATCCTCTGTCATGTTCCGTGGCATGACTAATATCTCAACTCTTCCAGTTTATTTGAAATACATGACCATAGCTTCATCTTGAAACTCTATCAAGATGAAAGTTTCCTGGCTTGTTTGGGAAATTCCATTCCTTATCTTTCACGGATGTTTTACTTACCAAGCTTATTCTGCTTATACTTTCTTCTTCTATTAATCATGAGCTTGCAGAAATCCAATACTCATTGGTTTGTGTTCAAAGCTTTGAAGGAGACAAATAAATTGGGGATCCAAGAACTGTTGGATTTTTTTGACGATTTAATTTCCCTTCAAGCTGTCCCATGTATCTCTATTCAACTGATTCCAATAGCCCGAACTTGTGAGCATATTGAAGAGGAGAGAGGCAAAGAAGTTTCACCAACTACTTTCTCGAACATCTTTTGACTCCAAAACATACATAATATGCTTCGATCTACTTCCTATTCCAAACTCATCCATTCTCATATCCTTCTTGGTGAAGATGAAACTTGCTAGGGAGGATTATAAAAGGACTACTTATCTAGTTTAAGCCATATGACAGATGAAGCCATTCCCCTCATCTCAGTGTGCTTATGTGTTAATCTTATCTGAGATGAGAAGATTTGGAATTTTCTTCGGGATCAGCTTAATTGTATTTCAGATTCTTCTATTTGTTCACCACCACTTATGTTATTCATATAGCATCGCAGGTTTAAAGTCTTCATTAGTGTAACAACAAATACTGCCTGTTCTTTAGGAAGCATGAAATGAGGCATTTTGCTAGTTTAGATGCTGCAGGAACGCACAGATATCGGATGGGATTGCAATGAACTTTGATAAACAGGAGTACCTTAAGTTCTGATCACCAGAGACAGCACTTATTGTTGCCGACCTGGCAAAGCAGAGAAGAATGGAGAGTTTTTAAAAGAAAGTGGGAACTGGAGATATGCACAAGTACCCGTTGTTGGGCAAGAAGAACCTCTTCACTCCACAGGTCAGAAGAGATCCTCACACTTCGTTTAGGTGGGATCTCTTGGAATGGCAAAGAAGATTCTCAGACTTATAACTATAATCTAAAACAGCAGCTTGTTGTATGCTTATACTGGTTCAAATTAAGTTTTTGCTGCGATGTCAATATACCATTCAAGAGAACTTGCTTAGTAATCATCTCCAATCACATAGCTCATGGTATTAAATATGATGTGGTACCCAAAAAATAGTGTAGTATTATGGTCAAAGTAAGATGTAGAGGTCTTCCTGGAATACTTTAGTTTGAATGACTTGTCTTATTCTTGCAATTACACATTCTTGTTTTTCTGTTTCTCAAGGAGGTAATACTATAGTCCTTAGAATGAAACCTCTCCCAATTAACTTCGTTATTGTATCTTGCACTAAGTAAAGGAGAGTAGAGGAGGCAGGTTTAACAATGATGAAAATAGAAAGACTGCATATTGGTTTACTGCTGAAATTTGAACTGATTTAAATTGTTCAACAAATAGGTAGCTCTCAATCTTCTAATCTAGACTTTAACAGGCTGTGGGATGCTTGGATTTAAAACTGGGATAATTGCACAAACATCCCTTGAGGTTTGTTTTAATATAGATAGACCCACAATGGTTTTCAAGATTACATTTGCCTCCCCAAGCACTATCATCTCTTAGAAAACCCTTTTTGTTTTTTTTAATAAATAAATCTCTTCTACTCTTTATTAGAAGTTACAAAAACTTCACTTGATGTTTGTCCAAAGTACAAGGACCTCCCATTTGGTTTCTGAAATTATAATTACCTCTTATAGTTTGTTCATTTTACTATTAAATGCCATGCAGTTTATTCAAGGAAGATTTTGAATATTCTAGATATCTAAAGATGTCTTTAACCATAACAAAGCTAACCATCCAAAGCCAAGTTTAGGTTCATGAATTTTGTTCACCTTTTCTGTGAGTCTGGTTTTCATGTAGATGTGAGATTGACTAAGTGGCGGTGGATGTACTAGGCTTCACAGCTAAATAGCATGCATGAGACTATTTTGCAGTGCTGGTGAAAATAAGTTAAAAAGACTATTGATGGTGGCAGATTACCGTGATTGAGATAATATTTTTTAACTAAAAAGCCGATATGTGCATATTTATATTGTAGAATAATTTCAAAATATTAAAATAAGTTTATAATGGTTAGTTGCTATGGAAGCTATGTAAAATGGATAAATCTTGGCAGGATTAGTGTATATTTGGACAAACCTTAGGGGACGTCACTGCAAATTTTGACAAATCTCAAAGGTTTAAGAACTTGTCAATCTCACAAAATAATAAAGCTGAAGGAAAAATGGGGTTTCATTAAAAAGTTTTGGCTTACTCCTACTTTTCCCATTACATCAGTAAGGTTGATGTAATTTCAGAAATATTGGGAAGATCTAACTTTAATTAGACCAGACCCTGGAAGAGGTTTCTATACTATCCATTTAAAACTTTCATTTAATTTCTCAGTTTCTACATGAAGTTCTATTTGTTAAAAAAATTCTTTTGCTTGTCATTTGACTCTGATATGTTAATTAGTCAACCAACTGTTGGCACAACTTCATAACATAGCATGATATAGCTGTATAAAACATGTAATTTTATCTTTTATTTTTTCTTGTGTGGAAGATGTGCTTATTAGTTAGTTTAATTGGATGGTAGTTTATTAACCAGCTTTTGGGATTGTCTTCTCATTTCTTTTCCATCTAATCTAAGGCCCATAATCATATTATGACTAAATTTTGTGTGACTAGCAGGACAGGAAGTGGCAAAATTTGTGCTTCTGGAGGTATTGGGTTTGCTGGGGGAGGTGGTGGAAGAATTTCTGTCAATGTTTTTAGCAGGCATGATGACCCCATATTCTTGGCACATGGTGAGACCTGTTATATAAAATTTTTTTCACTAGTTGTTATTACTCATAACTTGAATATTAGTGTTGAAGGGAGAAGTATTTTTTTATTTGAAACTATCATGCTTAAAGTGGGAACTCTGAATCAGAACCAAAACAAGTCTATCTAAGCACTAGTTTAGCATTATATCTGAATTCTAGCTGCTTTTCTTGGACGAGTTCTTTATACTTCAACTGAAGGTTCTTGTGCCCACCACACAGAACATGTTTAGAAAAATTATTACCAAAGGAAGTTAGGTATTGATCCTTTCCAATGGCAATAATTTTGTGCCAACTCTATTATGTGAACTTGCCTGTTCATATCCTTAGTTCAGTTATTGTATTACTTTCTATTATATACAAATACGTAAAAGATAACTGGACAATTTCTGGTGGCTGTGGTAGTACATAATTTGAGCTGCAACTATTATTTTGCTTTCTAGAATAATTTCTGGTGGTTGTAGTATTGCTTTCTAGAATCTGGCATACTTTGCCTTCTGGGTGTTTTAGCAATCACAAGAGATGATCTTAATATGCTATGGTTCTATCGCGATAATGTAGGAGTTTCATTGACCCTGCTGTTGCCAGCTTTGGCTTTTCCTTCAAGCTATTTGTATTTGGTTTTGTAGTAGAAATGACCCCACATCCTTCTTCCCTTCCCCTTTCAAATATTTTGTTGCACATTAAACAATTTTTTGCATGCATTTTGTAATTTGTAATTCTGAAGGAGTACCAAGAATTACATATTATCTTTTCAACATGAACATTCTCTTGGGCATCTCTTGTTGCCTTTTGATCTAAGATTATTACACATGAGCAAGCTTGGCCTTGTCTTTCTGCTGGTGAAATTTTGTAAAGCAACAATATTCCTTCTGCAGTGTGATTCATTCTCCCTCTTCTCCAAGGCACATATTTTAGGGACTTGCCTGCATAATTTATGATTTGATTGGGAAGTCCCACATGGACTGCCTCATTCTCCTTTTCTCTATGATGGCTCTCACTGACTTGCTAGATATTTTCTTCTAAGCAATCAATAGAAGGTATGTATTTTCCTTTGCCTTGTATAATGTACTTGCATGAGTCATGATATGTGATTTTGCATGGCACACCCTTGAGTTGCTTAATTGTCTTTTAGAAATAGAATATAATCATTTTTTCCTGCCTCTAACTGAAAACTTGTGGAACTTATAATCCACTTTGATATGCCACAACCTATTGCTTAGCCTGTGTGTCTGACTAAACCATGAAGAAATGTAACTTAATAGTCAGCCGCTTCTCTTTGCACTTTTAGAGTGCCAAATTTAGCGATTGAGATATACGTTCTTGTACTTGAGGATTTATCTTACACTTAAACTTTTGGCCAATTTTGACAGGAGGAAGAAGTTTTGGCTGTCCCATGAATGCAGGTGCTGCTGGAACATTTTTTGATGCTGTTCCTCGGAGGCTTATCATTGACAATCACAATATGTCAACAGATACTGATACACTTCTTCTACAATTTCCAAACCAGCCACTCTGGACAAATGTTTACATTCAAAATCATGCTCAAGCTGCTGTTCCTTTACTATGGAGTCGTGTTCAGGTCATTAAGTAAACAATCTCAGTCCCAACAGATTATTCCAAAATAATTTTTGGTTTTCCATGTTTTTATTTTTATTTAATGATACATTAGGGTGGTAACTTTTGTTCCAAAGAGAAAAATATAGTAGAAATATGTTTATCTAAATATGAAAGCATGAAATTTATGAATTAATCAGAGACACACAAAGAGGCGCAACTTTGTAAATATGATTTGTTAATTTTATGATGCATTAGGATTTTCTATCTATATTCTCACTTTTAGAGGAAGTACAGTTCCAATTGTACAAAAGAGATAGAAGCATTACTATAATGTTGATGACCTTAATCATAAACGTCATGCAATGCAACATCTCTTTTGATTGTTAAAATCTCATTTGGGTGAACTGCAATATGTGCTATGTACTAGCGTTTTTGTCAGAGATATTGCCATCATCCTTGAGAAATATGCCTTAAGATAATTTTGTTTTTCCTCGAAGATATAGTACCTGCTTGGATTACTTGTGCCTCAAAGTGTACTGGTGATGCTAGCCTTGTCATCTTTTCTTTTTAGAACATTGTTTCCAATACATTAAAGCTATATTATCAGTCATTATTATTTTAGAAGGCTTGTATGATATATGTTAAGCCAGATATAAGATAGAATTGAGTTTGATTGCTGGAACATGAAATATTTGGTGCTTTCTTCAATTGATTTCTTGGTACTGAAGGCAATTCAAATTTCAAAACATTCTTAGGATGTGTTTTTCTTTGAGCTCTTGAATCGGAGCTATGATCGTTCTTGCTTCTTGAGCAGTTTCTCCTAATTCTTTTTCCTATTGATCTTGTGATTCTATGAATTTATATTCTTTGTCTATGTGTGCTTCCATATTTTAGAAACCTTTCTGGTAGTCTCCATAAATTCAGACAGCTGTTCTTTTGAATGTTTCAATGACAATTCGTTTGCAATTTGTGGTAGCCATCTGATGGATTGCCATATTAATTCAAATGTTTACCCTACATTATATTTTTTAATTCTGTGATTTGTGGATTTGCCATATACTGATATCATTTTGTTTTATTTTATTTTGTTTTATTTTATTTTATTTTTGTGAATTTCTGATGTTGTATAAAAGCTATTTCATATCTGTTCATCCATATATATTTCATGTTTAACTGTCCTATTTGACTAATGAATAGGTTAGAGGACAACTTAGTTTATCATGTGGAGCAGTTCTGAAGTTTGGGCTCGCACATTTTGCTTTATCGGAGTTTGAACTGATGGCTGAAGAACTTCTAATGAGTGATGCAATAGTAAAGGCAAGTTCTGTCAATCATGTTATATGGTCTGTCATATTCTCCTTGAATTTTTGGTTTAGTTGTTGGTTACTGCTTACCTGGAAGGAGTTTTATGTTAATAGCTTAATATACTGCTTGAAGATTGTCTCCCCTATCAACTTATGGTACCATCTATAGTTAATTACTTTCTGGAGTTATGTTGCTCAAGAGGTTGGATTATTACCATACCATGTTGACACCACTCGATACCATCATCACAAATGTTACGAATTGCTCTTCCTCAGATCTCCATGTTTTGTGCAACTTCAATGGGTGAGCTCAATGGGCCCATTAGTGAATATTTTTACTATTTGGACCTTAGAATTGTCACATGACATGGAGTTTAGAGACATTGACTGTAATAGAGGTCATGATATAATATGAGGGCAACTTAAGGTTTTTGGTAGGTCCATGACCTAGACCTTGAGAAGGCAAGTGCATGTAAAGTTGTCATGTGACTTTTACGCAATAAAATGTAAGATAACTTTGGCCAACTGTTCTTGAATGCTCCCTTTGCATTAGTCATGTCACATGGAGGTATCCGGAGCAAACTGCCTAGGAATTCATTACAAAATAGACAAGTTTATCACCTGATTGAACCATAAGATGTGGCATGCAATGGAAACTTTAGAAACTCAACTTCCTAGATCGATCATATGAAGGGCACATTTCACAAGATCCACTTCGTGGACAGCAGGGTTGCTTACTGGTTAAAAAGGACCTGATACCAATGAAGTGCCTCTGGCTGAAAGTCTGCTCATGTCCTCAAAAAATGTCTTTATAGAAACTTCAATTGCTAACACTGTTCTGTATAATTCAACACGAGTCATGACCAATCTAGTTACTGGCATATGACAATACTAGCTGGTGCTGTGACATCATACACACAAGCAGCCTAGCCTGTGTTACCTTTCCTGCTATGATTAGTTTGAGCACTTCAAAAATGTGAAAAGTAAATAATTAAAGTAAAATGAATACGCTAGTTATCTTCTGAAATTTTTTGGGTCCTTACAATGCACACATATACATCCATTCCGATGTAAACTCATATTTCCACCTAAAATTGCGTGATCGTTTCTGAGCAATTATCGTCAGAGTCCAAGGACCAGCATGCACTTTGTTTTTTTACCTCATTGAGTTTCTCTTCATGAGCATGTTTAATATCTCAAAGCACTAAAGGTGCAGTCCTTGGTTTTTGTTCTACAGAGAAAAGAAGGGGGTGGGGGGGGGGGAAGATGAAAATTTTCTAGTTAAGTTTTTAGGGTTGCTTGCTGCTGAACGATGGGCATATACTGTACTTGTTTAATGTCATTTCTTTTCCAGTTCAGTGGCATGATACATTAGTTCGAATTACTTTTAGGTCTATGGGGCATTACGAATGTCTGTGAAAATCCACTTGATGTTGAATTCCAAAATGCTTATAGCTGGTGATAGTGATGCAATTGTTGCAACTTCTTTGCTTGAAGCCAGTAATTTAGTAGTTCTTAAGGTAATTTTATCTGAATCAGCTAATCTTTATTTCACAGAGTTGGTCATTTTTGCTATGACTTATCATTTTAATGCTAATTTATTGCTAGGGATCATCCGTGATACTTTCAACTGCGAATTTGGGGCTTCATGGACAAGGGTCGTTGAACTTGTCAGGGCCTGGAGATATTATCGAAGCTCAGCATTTGGTTTTGTCCTTATTTTATGCTATCAGTGTAAAGCTCCTCACATCTTTTAACAGATGCTTTCCACCTGAAAGACCAAATGATTGGGCTTCCTCTGAACCTTCTGGCAATAGGGTTTCTGAAAATCCCAGTCAGCCAAACTTCATAATGAAAATTTGAAATATATTGCCAGTTGATTTACTTAATAATTTCAATGATGTTTTCTTCCCTTATGTAGCATTTATGAGGGCAACTAGACCATTCAGATGCTACTTTACTAAAATGCCTCTCACTTTGAGCATCAGAATGGTGGTGATTATGTGGAACTGTGGACAGAATTCTCAAACTCATCTTGCTTGTCCAAAATATAGCTTACTGTTCTAAGTTGAGTATGTCTTGTGGTGGGGGTTGATTTTTTGTTTTGATCTAATCCTGTTGTTGGTCCAGCTATTAAAGAAACATCTGTAAATAAATTTTTTGATTGTGTGATTTCAGGAGAAGAAAATTTTCAATTTTGTGTCAAATCAAAAAAATGTGGTCCGTCATGTAATAACTCTAGGTATCAGATGTCAAACAGCTGCTTGAAAGTTAGCTTTTTCCTAGAATTGGAAAGTGTTCTTATATACCATTCTAGGCATGCATGCCAGTTTAAGAAACAGTTGCTCATCATTCAATTGACCTCTTCATGGATCGTAAAAGCTTTGGCATCAAAACTTATTTCAAGAAATCCTCAATCAAAATGACTGCCGTGGTCTGAAAAGTGTGTAGATTAACCTCAAACTCCCATTTCCAAACCTAAGATGGAAGCCCAGTTTTTGCTGCAACTTAACTATTTTCATCATCTAATAATGATTGGAGACATTGAAATTGGATTTCTCCTCTCTCCAAGCACTAGATTTTTAGGTGGTAGGGCTTAGAAATGGGATGACCCAGTTCAAGTATCTCGGCCACCAATTTTTACCTTGTCAAAATACTTTGACCTTCACATGGCAGGATGTCTGAGTTGTTAAATTTTAAATGCCCATTCTCTCAAACAGCTAACTTTTTGGGTGAAGTGAGGTGGCATTCGAAATGAACTTAATATATTTTTCTGTGAAGTACCTTCTTAATGAGATTATTTATTTTCTAATTTAGAAATGAAATTATGAACCACACAATCTACTGTAAATTTTTTTGGTTATATTTTAGGATAATTATACTTGCTTTTGGAATAATTGTTGTAATTCTAAATTTCCAATGACTTCTCTTTTTAACCATTATCTGCTCACATTGTGGACCGCTTTTCATGTGAAGGTTGGTCATGGATCTGTTCTGCGAGGTCCCTTGAAAAATGCGAGTCATAATGACATGTAAGTGCTTAAAATAGAGTGCTGATCAACTTGTCTCATGCTACTCATCTTTAAAATTTTTTTACTATTTTGGCAATTGTAGGGCACCATGGCTTTACTGTGAACAGAAGTATTGCCCTGATGAATTGCTTCATCCACCTGAGGATTGCAATGTGAACGCTTCATTGTCCTTCACTCTTCAGGTGTTCCAATACTCAGATTCAACACTTTGAGGAGTTTGTTTGGTTAGAAGTTCTTAATATGGGTCATAGTAGTGTGTGTTTTTGACTCCTTTGTTACATGTTCTCCTACATGGGACGGTTAAGCTACTCTTTTTGGTGCAGATATGTCGAGTGGAGGACACTATTGTTGAAGGTCTCATAGAAGGTTCTGTCGTCCATTTTCATTTGGTCAGAACTGTGGTTGTGAAATCTTCCGGTGCAATAAGTGCATCTGGACTGGGTACATTTTTTTTCTATTACTAGATGATGTTTCCTTTTATCACTGAACAATAGAAAAGGTTGTTTCTAATGATGGTAAATTGATGCTGTGACTTTCAGCAGATTTTTACTTTTTTACACTTGTTTTAAAAATTTTTTACTTTGTTTTTCTGCTAAATTTATTCCATAATTTCCTCACTAGCTTGGTGCTTCCAGTTTTGCAAAATCTTTATGAGCATTATGTCCCAGATCCAAAATTTTAACTTGGAAGGGTACAGGCTGCATTGGTGGATTGGGTCATGGAGAACTTCTGCCTAATGGCCTTGGTAGTGGTGCTGGACATGGTGGCAGAGGAGGGGATGCATATTATGGTGGAATTTATATCAGGGGTGGTATTGCATATGGCAAAGCTGAGTTGCCTTGTGAACTTGGTAGTGGAAGTGGAAATGAGAGCCTGCCTGGGGCAACTGCTGGTGGTGGTATTATTGGTGAGCTCTCAAAACAATACTTTTAAATGTTGCAGGATTTGTGCATGTTCAGGATGAGATAGGTAGATACAAAAAATTTTCTGAAGTAAATTTTATGTGTCTTTCATGGTCTGTTTTCAACCATCTTTTATGGATTCGCAAGTATCTGAATGTATTTGTTATAGTTTGACTTCATGGCTTCACCCCTCTTGATTTTGTGGGATGTGATTTCCTACTACAGATGGCAATTGACTTTAGAAATTTTGGCCCCAACTCTGTATTCTTTATAAGGAATTAGCACTTTTCACAATTTTGTTTTGCAGGATCATGCTATATTGTACTTGAGGTTCATTTTCAAGAACATACTTTAAACTTTCATTTTTATTAATTTAATCTTACCCTAATCTTACCCTTGCTACAGATAGCAGTTGATCTTGGATGTTTGGACAAAACTCTTTATTCTTTATGCTGAAGTAGCAGTCTTCTCATTTTCATTTTTCTGGATCATCATTTTGTACTTGAGGTTCATTTTCAATAACTTATAGACTTTTCTTTTTATTTTTCTATGTTTTATCTATCATCATGTCTCTGTCAATTACGTAAAAATCTTAATTAAGAACATATTATAAAGTAGATTTTTTCCTGGCACCTTGATCACAAGCAATTGTCCTGCTTTTGTTAAAAGTTTAGGGTTATTTTTGCCTTATTGGCTGAAGATTGGGAAATTGTGGTTTATTGTTTGACTTTGGAGGTTATGATACAAGGTTGATTTATGCATAGGACTCGACAATCACCAATCTTTTCTTGATTTCATCTCGTTGAGCACCACAGCTTCTGCTCACTTGCTTACTAACTTGCTTACTAATGCATCTTGAATTGTTTCCTCAAACAGTGATGGGTTCATTAGAGCACTCATTGTCAAAATTGGTTGTGCATGGTGAAATTAAAGCTGATGGAGAAAGTTACGAGAAATATGTTGGAGGGAAGGATGGTGGGGTTGATTCAGATGTAGGCCTTGGGGGCGGATCTGGAGGAACTATTCTTCTGTTTGTTCATAATTTCGTTCTTGCTGATACCGCTGTGTTCTCAACCTCTGGAGGGCATGGAAGCCCTAATGGTGGTGGTGGAGGCGGTGGAAGGATTCATTTTCATTGGTCAGATATTCCTGTTGGAGATGAATACACGCCAATGGCCACTGTGAAAGGAACTATTGATGTCAGGTTTGTTTGACTATACACCACTTAGCCTCTGGTTAATGCCAGTATATTTCTTGTGCAGAAATTTGAGTCCTTGATTGTGTTACAACTTACAAGATCATTTTGAGGAGATGTTGCATTTTGTAGTCAACAGTATGATTTGGTGCAATTGAAGCATTACCATAAAGTAAATTTTAAAAAAAAATGGATATAAGCTTTGGTTACATAGGTATATAATTGGTAAAAAATATTTATATATATGTGTGTCTATTTTGTGTGTGTCTGTTTTATATATTATATAAATCATGTTAATATATACATTCACACACACACAAAAATATAAGCACATGTATGTGATTGGCAACGGATCTGTAAAGATACGACGAATGTGACTACAAAGAAAAAGAAAGTTATATTGGTGATGGTGTCAGAATTTTACTAGTGCAATTCGTAAACGATGTATATTCAGGAGGGAGAGAGTTTCAACTTTCATAGAGAAATTTAAAGAGAGAAAGAGTGAGTTTAGAAAGGGGTGTTCAAAATAAACCAAAATTGACTGAACCGACCGAAAACCGAAAAAACCGAATTGAATTGAACTAGGTTTGGTTCGGTTTTCGGTTTTTCATTTCAAAAAAATTCGGTTTTCTGTTTTTTCGGTTTTTTTATTCGGTTAACCGAAACCGAACCGAAAAACCGAAAAAACTGGTTCGGTTTGGTTTGGTTAACCGAACTAAAAAATACCGAAACCTTTTTTTTTTTAATTCTTTATATATAAAATTTTATTATTCAATCACTACTAGTTTTAGTTTTATTTCATATTTTTTATTAAATTTTTTAAGTCTAAGATAAATAAATATAAATTTTCAAATAATGTAAATGTTAATGTATTTTTAAATTTTTGGGATAAATAAAAGAAAATTTTTGATAAGGTGAAATAATTGAGAAGAAAAAAAGTAAATAATATATCAAAATAGTTTTTAAAAACCCTATGCTTTATAAATAATATATATTAATATATGACATATAAAAACATTAATAGTTACAATACAAAGAGGGAAAAAAATGGCATTTTTTTCTGAACTCAAACGGTACAATTGCATAATTTTTTTATTATAAAAACTAATATACATTACATATAAAAAATAAATGACTATGATTTAAATGGTAAAAAATATTATATTAAAAGAACTAATAATTAATTGAACTTATATATTATAGGGTATATTGATGAGCAAAATTGAAATTTGAACTTAAATTGCAAACTAAGGGATAAGGGATTGAATCCTATTTGGCTATTCCTGTGGTAGTACTAGTAGTATATTGCATTTGGTGACTAATAAAAATTTAATCTATATTATTATAAAAACAAGACCGTTTTATATCTAAAATAGAAGTTATTTTTTTTATTTACATAATTTGTCCTTTTAATTATTTCAACAATAAAAATTGACAATATAGTTTAAAAGGTAAATTGGAGAATTTAAAATAAAAAAAATAGTTTGGATACAAATTTTATCAATATTTCAAAATTATCCTTTAGAAATGATAATTTAATAAGATTATAATTGCATTTTTCACAAAATTTTGAATATGCAGTTAAGATTGAATTTAAGATTTAATTCGCTATTCGACCTTAGGAATTAAGGTTTGAATATACAAAAATCGCGTGCATATGCTTTGTTGATTATGAGCTAGCAATTTTAGCACACTCAATGTGTATACTAAAAATTTTATGACATAAAATAATTAAAATATTTATTT
>JACGDI010003094.1:1182273-1214932 GCA_014898725.1 Jacaranda copaia
TTTTTTTTTTATTCTCGGTTTCGGTTTTGGTTTTTCAAAAACTGAAATTTTCGGTTAACTGACTGAACTGAAAATGAACACCCCTAAGTTTAGATGAGGTAACAATAATTTATTCAAGTAGTGTTGCGAAATTTTTTATTTTTTGTTATTTCTTTTTTATCACTGCTATGCTAAATATAAGAAAAAGGCCCTTCCTTCATCCAAAATGTGTTGAACTTACCATCTGAAGTATCAGAATCTTTTTATTTATTTATTTATTTTTTTATAATTTATGGAACCTCCAATTGGTGCATTGGATAGTGTCAGACACATGTCAAAACAGAGTCTGGCAGGCACCGTGTGTATCCGATGCAATACAATGATTTTTGAAGCATCAGTGCACTACAGGTGCCTGACCTGCCATCATGATATCTATTGTTCTTGGGACACAAACACTTGTCCTAGTTGATTTAGTGATTGAAAGATGGGATGATCAAATGTCAATCAGTGTTATTTTTTCCTTCTCTTCTCTTATTGAAATCCTGTTTTTTCTCTGCCTTACCCCAGAAAACACAACAGGTTAATTCCAATGGGCAATTGAGATTACATGTGTGTATACAGACACACAATCATATGCATATCTGCATGCAAGTGCTCTACATGCTGATGGCACTGGATGTTTTTCCGCTGAGATACTTAAAACTGACAAGAGAGCATTTTATGTTTAAGTTTTTCTTGCACCGGTGAAGGAAATCAGCTTGTGAATTTTCTTATCATCATAGCAAGATGTACTTATCTCCATTCACACAGAAAATACCGCTGCCTTTGGCCTGCAAAGGATTGCTGAACTTTAGCTTAGTATCAAAAGGCTGTCCCTCAACAATTCAAATTGGATGTGGGGTTGTTGGCTGCATATGGCCGCTGTGCTTGTGCTAAGCTGGCAATTCCAGTTAGTTGCCTTCTCTTTTTTCAATTTGATATTATTGGTAAAGGAATATGATTTATAATGATTGGAGAAACGAGAAGATTCTTTTTCTTTTACTGTCATTGACAGAATGGAATAATGTGGGAATATCAGATTTTGCCACGTTGACAAAATGGCTATTGACATTAGTGGCAATTAAATACAGAGGGTTGTGTTACTTTGCATGAACAGCATTGGTCCAATGCAAAAAGGACACTGACTAAGGAAAATGAGAGTATCTTGTTGAAGGTGCTAGTTGATTATCCAGCAACTTAAGGCTTCATAGCCCATATCCAAACTTGTGATATATAGTTCCCAGAAGTATTTCTTCTAATGATCACGAAGGGTGATATTTGAAAAGAATGCTTCATCTTTGGTTTGAGTTGGAAAATTTTCACCAAGTGTGAGGCATGACTTGGCTGCCATACGTGTCTAATCCGTCTATGCCTGTTAGTTATAAAATTTTAGTAGTTTACATGATGGGACAATTTCTTCTTTTTATTTTTTTGTTTGTTATCCAATTCTTTGAACTTCAAGTTCTGAAACACATCAAATTTCTTTTCAGTTTCTGCATATAATTCAAATCTTGGAATCAACTTCCAGGCTTAACATCACTCCAATCTAATGTTTAATTTGCAGTCTAGAAGGTTCCGCACCAATAAAATAAGCTGCCGGTAGCCATGAGCAATAACCTTTATGTGTCATAGATTTAGGTGGCATGTCTTCTGATTTAGTTTCCCTAATATTGCGCAAGTAGATGTTGAAGTTGAATTGCTCTTTTGTTCAGTTAACAGAACTTGACCTCTGCAACCTAGCTTCACCTGTTGATGAAAATTTTACTATGTACCAAATGTGCAATTGCTGGATAGAGGCTTTGTTCTGACCTCATGAATTTCTGAACTTTCCTTGAGGATTTTGGATGTGTCTGAATAATTCACAACTGGACTTCTTGAATGACAAAGGGGATGCTGCTTCCCACTTCTGCCATTGTCTTACTATTGTTTATGTCATCCAATTAGTGTGAATGATAAAGTAGTTCTTGAGATAACTATATAGTTCATAACTCCCTGAAATTCCAGTTGATGTACTTTTGTCTGGATACAGTCTATTAGTCAGTTAATTATGTTTCTTCTTTTGCTTTCTCCAAGAGGTATTTGGTGTTTATAGATCTTACCGTTGGTCACAAAAAAACTGAGGAATTTTAAATTACTTTATTAACACAGTTCTGAATGAATTCTCATGTCCAGTACATCTTTCATGCCCTTTAACTCCTCACATTTTGCTTCTGATTATGAAATGGCAGAGGAGGCACTGGTAGAGGTCTTGGACGAGAAGGTGAAAATGGGACTCTAAGTGGGAAAGCCTGTCCAAAAGGGCTCTATGGGATATTTTGTCAGGTAATTTCTGTATAAGATTCCGTGTAGAGACTAGAGCCCTTCTTTTGTGCCCAGTGGTATAGGGCTTTACAGTTCAAGGCTTTTATAATGTCAATGAGGGTTCATGCGCATTCATGGCGCTTGTAACCTCATTTTCTATATCAGGTTCATAAACCAACTTTACTGTGATTATTTTTACATATATGCATGTCCTATATATTGCAATGCCATTTCCTTTGACGTGTTCATAGGCACACTGCATGTTTTCAATCCCATGGAAGCATGCAATAACTTTATTTAGATATTTAACACTGCTAGGATTCCTCTTAACAACTTTTTGTAGGAAGCCCATTATCCTGTAGGATCATTAAAAAATGTACACAAAAAGTTGTCTTTCATTAATAATTTCAACAACCTTGTAGAGAAAAGACCCTAAACTTCAGGGGACAATATTTTATTCTTCCATAAACAATCAAGTGTAAAAGCCACTTGTGCCTTGCTATATACCAACAATGCCCATAGTTGAAAAAACCAAGTTGTATACTGTACAAGTTTTTCTTTAGGTAATGCTACCTTCTAGTTACCTCTGTACTTTAGGTTTTTGAGGTCATGAGGTGTACATAGATGCACTATTAGTGCAAAGACATGCAACAACAACCACTGAGTATGATATTTGACATGCAACTACAGCCACTAAGTACCACAAATGTCGTACAATGCTTGTTGCTGGCAAATGATTATTTCATTTTCAAGCACAGCATTATTGGTATAGGTATCTTCTGAATGCTCATTCCTCTATCTACATCTTTATGACCTATACTTCTTGTTATTGCTTGAGCTACTATCCAGCTATTTTTGGCCTATTCACATACAACTCTTTGTCTTTGCTTGAGAAGGGACAAGGATGAAAGAATATCAAGTCTAAGTTTCTATATGTTGCTTATTGATTTGATGTTGATCCTTTTCAAGGATTCATTTTGAATTCTCGAGTAACTGTAGAATGCCCAGGATTTTGAGTCTGAGTGAATATGTTGTAGTGTGTGCATTGCAATGGAGATATCAGTTTAGTTGGTAAGATATGTCAATCTCCTTACAAGCAGTTTATAATTGTCTTGTCCTATGAATAATCACCCTCATCATTCTACAAAATAGAGTTTAAATCCACAGGAAGGTCAATAGATTTCGTGCCAGGTAGACCAGTGGCCTGAAGTAAATCAAATGCATATTTATGGGATAGTGAGACTCCATGCATTCCATAAGTAATCTCAATGCCCAAAAAGTATCTGGGTCGTCCCATGTTCCTGGTGACAAAGTGTTGCTGCAAGTACTCCTTGGTCTCTTTTCCATAACCTAAACAACATTGCCAAAGATCAAAATATCATCAACACAAACAACAAGAATCACATACTTGATTGTCCACACTGCATGAAAGCTGAATGATTTGCCCAAATCTGTGGAAACTAAAGTCACCAATGACAATTGAATTTGTCACACCAAGTTCCAGGATTCCACTTAGACCATAAGTTGGCCTCTCCAATCTGCATATGATATTCTCTTTCTCCCCTGGGCAACATACTCAAGTGGTTGGTCAACAAAAATAGTCTCACAAAGAAGCATATAATAAGGCATCCTTCACGGTCATCTAATATACAACACCTAGATGGGATTGAGATGAGTGACCTGGGAAAGCTTCCGAAGTAGTCAACACTGTAAGTTTAAGGAAAAGTTTTACAACTAGTCTGGCGTTGTATGGATCAACGGTCCCATTAAGCCATATTTAAAGGTAAACACCCATCGACAAACAACAACATTCACATTAAGTGGAGTTGCCACCAGCTCCTTAGTCCCATTCAAGTGCAAACATCTCATCAATAGCGATCTTACACCTCAAGTTGCTCCATTGCCTCATGATAAGACATTGGAATAGACTCTAAGAAAAGAAAAACAACAAAACCATGGAAAATAGTGGTAAGATCATCAAAAGAGATAGTTAGCTAAAGGATGCGTGGTATAAGACCATTTGCCTTTCCAAAGGGTTGTATGTGGGTCATTGTAAGATGTGGAAGGTATAGAGGACTGAGGATCTGCAGCTAAAAAAGGGTAGCAAGTCATTGGGCATGGTAGACTGTGGTTGACTATCACAAGAACATGTTCTCAGTGATCCAGTAGGAAAATCTGGGCAAGAGCTCATATGAAATGAGGAGGGGATGTTTGAGGGAATTAAGCTGTGGTCTCCAAGGAGGTGATATTGGCTGAAGTGAAGGACCAATGAGAGACCAGATTAGAATAATAGAAGAGAAAGACACTGACAAAACTGACAAAACTAAGAGACAGTTTATCATGATCAGAGAGAGAAAATATGAAAAAAGCAGACATAATCAATAATTCTTGGAGTAAAACTAAATAGAGACCAAATTGGGATACTTGAAAATAAGAACAATAGTAGAATAAGTTGTATTGTGGCAGAATTGCTTGAGTGATTTGCACTCAGCATTCTGGTGTTTATGTACACACGAGAAGTAAAAGAACAACAATTTACAAGAAAACGTTAGAAGGGCTAAAACTATTTCCTGTGAATCTGTAATTTATAAGGCCATATTAATTCTATGACTATTGTTTCCAAGACAACATTAATTGTATCAGATTTCCTATGCTAACCAACTGAATATTTCCAACAATATTCAAGACTCCCCCTCAGGCTGAGGCATGTAAATGGTATGCACTTAGCTTGTCACATGTGAATTGTACCCGAGGACCCTTAAGAGATTTAGTGAAAATATTTGCAGGTTGATCATTCGAGTTCACAAAGGTTGTCACAACTTCTCCCCTCCATATCTTTCTCTCTCACAAATGACAATCAATTTCTCTATGTGCTTGATCCTTTCATGGAACACGGGATTAGAAGCAATGTGCAAGGTTTCCCAATTATCACATATAAGCTCCATCTTGCCTGGTTTACATAATTTAAGTTTGTTGATTAATTGTTTCAACCATATTATCTCACAAGTTGCAATTGCCATAGCATGATACTCTGCTTCTGCACTTGATCTTATGATATTTGGTTACCAAAAAAAAAAAAACTAACAATAACCTAATGTCTAATGTCTATCAAATGGAGAACATGCCCAATCTGCATCTTTATATCCCACAATTTGAGTATACCCTTTATCTTCATATAATGGACCTCTCCCTGGAGCTTTTTGATATATTGATATATTGATATATTTAAGAACTCTAATGGCTGCATCTCAATGTCCCTCACATGGTGAATCAATAAATTGACTAAGGATACTCACAACAAAAGATATATTTGGCCTAATTATTGTAAGATAATTTAATCAGCCAATCAACCTACAATATTTGGCTGGATCAAATAGTGTTTCTCGTTAATCTGAATTGATTTTGGTGTTCAGTTCCACTGGTGTGTCTATTGGCCTTGTATCCAACATTCCAGTTTCCTCGAGTATGTCTAGAGCATATTTTCTTTGTGAGAGAATATTTCAACCTTCCAAGTTTCTTAGTCTGGAGGTGATCAAAAAGGTGCTTCTTCAACTTGACAATTCCTTCTTGGTCATCCCTAGTGATAACAATATCAGTGACATGAATTGTCAGAAATATGGAAGTTCCACAGAAGGAACGATGATAGAAAATTGAGTGATCAACCTCACTACATATCATGCCAAAATTGGATACAACAGCGCTGAATCTGCCAAAGTAAGACAAAGGAGACTGCATCAAGCAATATAAAGATTTGTGTAAATGACATACCACTTCAAACTCCCCTTGAGCAGCAGACTCTGAAGGCTGCTTGATGCATACTTCCTCTTGAAGATCACCATGTAAAAATACTTTCTTTATATCAAGTTGATGAAGTGGCCAATAGCAGATGGTTGCCAGGAAATGAGAAGCTAAATAGAAGCCATTTTTGCAAATGGAGAGAAAGTATCACAATAAATGAGCCCAAATATCTGAGTGTAGCCTTTAGCAACAAGGCGAGTTTTCATTTGATCAACTACTTCATTAGGCCCTACCTTAACTATGTAAATCCACCTACAACCCACAGCAGATTTTCCAGTTGGCAAAAGAACGAGTTCCCATGTGCCATTAGCATGTAATGCAAGCATCTCTTCTATCATGGTTTCGTGCCAGTCTCGACGGGAGAGAGCTTTAGCAGTTTTTGGTATGGACATAGAAAATAAAGAACAGATAAAAGCATAATAGGAAGAGAACAATTATAAAGGGATAAGGATTGCAGTGGAGTGAGTACCTTTTCAGACAGCAATTAGAGGACTGGTACGAACATCTAAAACAAGATCTAAGGAGGGTTCAACAACTGTTATGGTTGTGAATCATTAGGGCTATATCTGGACCATTATCCTTCCCTGATCAATGATGATAGACTTGAAGACATTACATGCAAAGGCAGATGGAGTAGTAGTAGTAGTTGGTCTAGTAACTGGAGGTCTATCTAAGTAAGGAACACGTAAAATCTCAGTGACAAGATGAGGAGCAGTACCAGATGGATAGGAAAAAGGAGTACTTTTAAGGAAGGTGACATAAGTAGATAGAAGAAAACGAAACAGTTAAGTTCAGGAGAACATCTATTCCTTTTGGAATTTAGTATGTTCTAAGAAGACACATCTAATAGAATGAGCAATTAACTTATCTTTCCCTAGGGAAAGATCATGAACAAAATAAATAAAATCAAATGCGCGTAGTGAATAGAGAAAATATGCTCATGAGGAAATAAAATAGAATGAGGAATTTGATTTTACAAGATAGAAGATGGCATATGATTAATAAGGCAGCAGACAGTAAGAACAGCCTCACTCCAAAAATGAGGAGGAATATGAGTATGAATAAGTGTAGTGTGAGCAGTTTCTATTAAGTGGCACTGTTTGTGCTCAATAACTCCATTTTGTTGTGGAGTGTGTGGACAAGAGGACTGATAGAGAATACCCTGTGCAGTCAGAAAAGATGAGAAGGGTGTAGAGAAATATTCATGAGCATTATCACTGCACAAAATTTTAATGGAAGTATTGAATTGTATATGCATTTCTGAACAGAAAGACTTGAAATTAGAAAATAATTCACATCTTTCTTTCATTAAATATAACCAAGTGCAATGAAAATAGTCATCAATAAAAGTAACAGAAAAACAAAAATCTTCACGAGCAAACTGGACTTGGACCCCCAAACATATGAATGAATAATGGCAAATGGAGATGCAACTCTCTTATTGATACGACAAGGAAAGGTAGTGCAAGTATGTTTTTCTAATTGACAGGGTTCACACTCCAAATTATTAAGATTCACTAGGTTGGGACTATGAGCAAGAGCTTGGAAAGGATAGGATGTCCTGAATGATAATGAACTAATTATGGAGAAATAACCATAGCACATGATTCTAATGAACTTAGTATGGTTAGTCGATATAGTTTTTGAGATTTACATCCTATGCCAATCGTATTTCTCGTTCCTTGATCCTACACAATAACGGAGTCAGCCACAAAGGTAACAGAATAATGAAGTGAACGGGTGAGTTTACTAATAGGAATTAAATTAAAGGAACAATTATGCATATAAAGTATAGATTTTAAAGGTAATGTGGGAAGGGAATTAGCTTGACCTATCCCTTCGGCAAAGATTTTAAAACCATCATCTAAAGTAATAGATGAAAGAATAGGAGGTTGTTCAAGCTTAGAAAGGATAGAAGAACTAGAAGTGTGACCAGAAGCACCTGAATCAATGATCTATGGACCTAGAGAAGAAGATTGAGAATGACAAGCAACAGAATTACTAGAGTGTGCAACCGAAGCTATATAAGTAGAGGCTTGCTTAGGTGCTTGGTACTTGAGAAACTCATTATAGTTATTGCCCGAGGCATATATACCATGTGTTTCCTGTAGGGTGGAGGGAGCTTCCGAAGTCTCATCAGATTGAACCATATTAGCTACCGTAGGAGGATGACCATGAAGTACATAACACCTATCTTGGGTATGCCCCACTTGATGACAATGTGTACAAGTGGGTTAGGAAGTACGACTATCGCGGCGATTACCACGACCACCTCCAAATCCTCCTTGCGTGGATCCTTGGGTAGTTGATTGTATAAATTGGGAAGAGGATTGGATGCTAGTGCAGCATGATCAACATTGTTTGCTTTAAGAGATAGACTCGATTGTAAAAGTTGTGCAAAAGCATCTTCAATGGCGGGAATTATAGGTGCCCGAGATTTGTTAATGAAGAGATTCAAGTTCTGATGGAAGCCCCAATAATGTAATTATCAAAAAGAATTTCTGTAGTTGAACACTGCATTCATTTGCCTTAGCGGCATAACGTAGCAAGCTTGAGTACACTTCCATAAGAGCTTCTATCTCCAACATATGATTCCGTATCTGTGCCTCTGAGCGTCCAACTATTCATCTTTTGGACAACATTATAAAGCCTTGCAATATCATTTGAATACAAAGCTTTAGCACGACCTTGTACCTTTTTACACGTCTTATATGCCTGAAACATAGTGATTTTCTTTGGATCAATGGACTGCCATATCAGATTACATAATTGAGCAGCAATTTTCTTCCAAGTTGCTCAATTGATTACTGGAATATCATCCCCTGATCTTCATATCCTTGGCCAATAAACCAAAGCTCTACTGAATCAGCATTGCACGATAATTCTTACTAACCATCAACTTCTCAGTGGTCATACTAATACTTCCAGAAAGGAACGAGGTCAGTAGAGAGAATTTCTCATCATTTGATAAGGTTATTTCTGATTCTGATATTTTAGAGCAAGGAAAACAAAGGCTGGACAGAAAGTGAATATGCCAAAAATGGGCTGCAATGTGCAGTCCTAGATAAGAATTGTGTAGAGGCTGAAATTGGCACTGTAAACAGGCTGCAAATAGGCTGCAAAATGCAGTTTTGAATGCCATTGATGGCAGATAAAGAGCTTCTAATGTTGCAAAACAAAGATGCGACTGAAACAGTCGGAAATTGAAAAAAAAATTGGCACAGCTGAATACTTTCAGCTTGAAGGAAGAGAAAAACCAGAGCTGGGTCGAAACCCGCTCTCATACCAACCTGAAAATAAGAACAAAAGTAGAATAAGTTATCTTGTGGCGGAATTGCTTGAGTGATTTGCACTCAGCATTCTGTATTTATGTACATGAGAAGTGAAAAAATGGTAATTTGCAAGAAAAATTTTGAAGGGTTAAAACTATTTCCTATGGATCTATTGTTTTCAAGGCCAAACTAGTTCTATGACCATTGTTTCCAAGGCAACATTAATTGTGTCAAATTTCCTATGCCAACTGGCTAATATTTCCAACAATATTCAACAGGGATAAAGATACAAGGAGAATATCCCTATGATTGCAATTAGAGGGCATATATTTAATAAGAAAATACAAAATATAGGATCGCATCCCCTAAAAGGACATAGGACATTTCTTTGGGCCCTAAGAGTGCATGTATCATTTAGAAAAAATGTCAGTCTTTGTGTTCTATAATACTATTCTACTAAGAAGTGTGGGGATATGAAGTCCAATGTAAAATGCCATTAAACTCACAAAAGATAAAAACCTCTTTCTGGACAAACTCCAAGGTATTGCCAATTTGAAGAAGACGAATGCTAACAGAAAAATTGAGTTTTTATTTCATTATAAAAAGAAGTTACTATATAAGGAATTTAGACTCATCTTTTATGTATGACACAGGTCACACTGGAGTAATCATAACAAAAAATAATGAAATACCTAAACCTAGCAATAAACTCAACATGATAGAACTCTAAACAAAACTTAAAAGGGAAAAACCCACATGTTCAACTCTAGACAAGAAGTACAAAAGCGAAGTGCAATGATGGTTAACCAACTCACAAGACTCACACTCTAAGATAAATAGAAGACTTAAACAGCAAAAGAGACTTCAACTTGGATAATGACAAATAGCAAGATGACAGTCCCATTGGATTTAGAAACAAAAGCAGAAAGAGCTTGAGTGTCCGTAGATGGTGTAATTGCATCCAGATAATGGAAGGCAACATGCTCATGATTGCTACCAGTCATCCTCATTTGGTGATCCTAAATCACATAGTAGGAAAGGAAACAAAGTTGTTGTGCAGTTTTAGATTTAGTAAGCTGACTAACAGGAAAGTGAGGAGCAAAGAGAACATCATCAAGAGTAAGATTTCTAGTAGAATAGTACTGGAACCAAGAGATACAAAATAATAACCTTCAATTATATGGACCAATGATAAGGAACTAGAGAAAGATAAAAATCAAGATTTACATGACACCTGAATCCAACATCTAGACTTACAATGAGAAGCAACAAAGGCACCCAAAGAAGGAGAAACAACTGGGAAGCTAAGTTGGTAGAAAGACGATTGAAAAGTTGTACATGGTCCTCTTTGCTCAATGTAATCAAATCAAAATGCATTAGCCTATGCAAGCTTGCCAAAACTTATCAAACATTTTTTTAAGACATGATTACCATAATGATTGCAATTACTTGTTCTTTTAGAAGCATAAGAACCTTAGCCCTAGCCACTTCCGTACCCCCTCAGCCTTAGGAAGAGCCACAACCACAAACTAAATTGCCATAGATGAAGCTTTGGAAATAGTGAGGGGTTAAACTTTAGAAGCACTCGTAGAAACACACAGTACATAAGATAAAGCATTGGATGAAGTAGGAAAAATGTCACTATAACAGATGTTTACGAATTGGGTAATCAAGCCCTGACAAGAACTTGCCAATCTGAACATCACAACTCAGTGGGTGATACAGCAAAATTTCATAGGCAACCTCCCTCAAGGCAAAGTAAAGTAAAACAGAGCCATTATCTTGTTTCAAGGAAACAAGTTTCATTTGCAACTCAAGTGCACGAGAAATATTTTTGTATTGAGAGTGCATATAATGCAATACGTCCCACATCTCTTCATAGAAACTAAAATATCACATTTTGGAACTAAAAAACACTTTCATGCTATTTAGATTTTACATTATAACCGATTAATGAGCTTGTTGCGACAATGTGTAACTAAAATTGTTGAAATCCAGAGGAGCAGACATAATGTGCATCAGTTTATTCTTAAGAATCAAGGAATAGTTTGAACATACTAGAGGATATAGATCTTTCAAGGAAGGTTTGAATGCCTATGACTAATGTATACAGTTCACAATTCAATTTCGTGTTCATGCGTATGGCACCTTTATGTTTGAGATAGGAGCCTTGGCAAAAGTGGGGATTATATAGATAGATAGACAGAACTAGATAAATCAGATGAAGATCATGAGTGAGATGTTTTGGATCAATGATAAAATCAGACAAGAATAACACAGAGGGATGTGTGGCATAGGAAGGAAGTAAAAAGTCCTACAACATACACTAAACCTTAGATAGCTGGTCCGATGTTGGGCAAGAAAGATGGGATGGGAGCCTGATCAAATCGAGGGAGGGGATTGGCATGCATGGTCAGAGAGTGAGGGAGGGGAGGGTAGTGGCATGGCAGATAGAGAGGAGGGGCGCACTGCAGATGGGAAAAAATAAAGGAAGAAAGGGTAGGGAGAGACGGTGGTTGTTGGTGTAGGGAGAGATGGTGGTTGTTGGTGTAGAGAGAGGATGGTGGCAGCAGATGTGTTTTTGAAAAAAGATTAGTTGTTTTTTCCTCTTCTTCTTCTTCTTCTGCTTCTCCTTCTTCTTCTTTCTCCCCTCCTAAATCTGCTTGATACCATTAGAATGAGAAAAGAGAAAAGATGATTTTATTGAAGAATTCATGTCTCATATGTATAGAGATAAGATTATGGTTGGCTAACTTAAAGATGGGTATGGTTAGATGGGATCTGTGCACCTAAAATCTAGAAAAAACGAGACTAAATACATTGAATATAATCTAAGATAAATAATACATTGTCTTCATTTGGGTGATGGGGACATGAGTGAATTGAGTTGTCTGTATATTGTATGCTTTATAAATAAATTCCTTGTAGCTCATAGTATTATTGGAATTGGAAAATTAGAACATCCTGATTACAGTTTAGCTTTAAGTTTTGCAGATAAAGCATTTTCCCTATTATGATGGAGATTTATGTATTCTTTGAGAGTAAAAATAGGCCTAAACGTAGGTATGTTAGAAGTTTAGATTTGAGCAACTTTGTTTAAGTCATTTCCGGAATATTTGTATCTAGGCTTATTGTTGCAATGAGCAATTAGCAGCTTGTACTATTTGTTCAAGTTTCAAAATAAAACAAAATCATTCCATAATCTTCATGATCTGAATCATGTTCAGAGTACCATCTTATTGCAACAACTTTATGTATTCTTTCATATGCCACTTACTAATTTGGCTATTCTGTAAGTTCCATATATATATATATATGTTGTATCTCTAAGTCTGCATTCACTACACATATGTTGCTTCTGAATACCAATATTTTCGCAAAATTAATTGATGACGCATACCCAACAGCATACAGCAGGTGTGGTATCATACAATACCAAGTAGTTTGATGAAACTTATGTGCATTTTAATTGTTTAGTTACTAAAAGAAGAAATGCCTTTTGAAACATTCAACAAACTTTAGTAGACACTTGAAGTATCAGATGCTGATATCCAGGAAGAATTTCTAATGGCTATCTCCACATAACTTATGATAGCTGAATGAGACCTCTTATTCTACTTACAATCCCCTAGTTGCAGCTAAGAGGGTATTTGGCTAAATTTATTTAAAAGGTCTTATAAGTTCCTACATTTTATAAAATGTTTTTGGAGCTTATAAGATGCTAGATCTTTTTTTAAAAATAAGTTGTTAAAATGTTTGGATAAAATAAGATTTTAGAGCTTTTAAGATGTAAATAATGGCAATTTTGTAATTAAAATAATTAAAAACAAAAGAGCTTGTTAAGATTTTAAAAATAAGTTAGGGTTTTGCTTTTTGTCAAAAGAGCTTATAAATTCATAATATTTTATTTTATGATTTTATAAGCTCTTTTTTAAAAAAGATTACCAAATACTTGTTGTCAACTTATAAGCTCTTAAATATCTTATAAGATATTTTGAGGAGCTTATAAACTCACCCAAACACCCTTTAAATCCTCCTATTCCAACTCTTCCTACCTTATCCTTAGTTTTTCCAGTATTCCTTGTCATGTTTAATCTGCAATTAAGCATCCGTTTATAAACAAAACCTTCAGATTCAATTATCTCTCTAACAAACTAGAGGGTGCTGGACACGTGCACACCTGCCACTTACTACATATGCAAAATATTGCTCATGTGTCAGAAAAAATTTCACCTACTGTTGGATATTAACACTTTAATCTACAGTTTGGCTGCTGTATACGCAGCAGCCAACTACCCTTTCCACCTAATTGCAGTTAGATCCCTAGGAAAGATATACATTCAGAGTAATGAAGCTTCTATACAGATATTCCAGTTTTTATAAATTATGATACTGATATTATATCAATTTGTGAAGGTAATAGATAAACATAAAAATTAGAAAATACACATTTTATGCATGGATCAAAGTCTAGGCATAGGAACTTATATTGTTCCTTAGTTCCACTGTCGTTTATGCTTCTCTATTTCCATGACCTGTTGTGCCCCTCCTCCACAAGGGTGTCTCTTTCTGATTTTGTCGACAATGTCAAATCAACTTCTAATGCATGTATAAAATGCAGGAATGCCCGCTTGGGACATATAAGAATGTGACCGGGTCTAATAGAGCCCTTTGTCATGATTGCCCATTTCATGAGCTTCCCCATCGTGCTATATATGTTGCTGTTCGAGGTACTTCTAAATTTTGTTTCAGCTTGCCAGCTTTCAAGATTTTACTTTCTATCTGGTTGTACACCTGCTATAATCTTTCAATGGTGCTGCTTTACTAATTTATTAATTATATGTGATGAAGTTATCTATATCTTTGCAATACTTTCAAGATCATTTTGTATACAACTTTGCTTATTTACTCTTTTGAGGGACTTTTTCTTTGTGTTAACGATCATTTGCTTTACAGGAGGCGTCACAGAAACACCATGTCCATACAAGTGTATATCTGAGAGATATCATATGCCTCATTGTTATACTGCCCTTGAAGAACTGATATACACTTTTGGAGGGCCATGGTTATTTGGTTCCATACTCTTAAGTCTCCTCTTCCTCCTGGCACTTGCTCTTAGTGTTGCTAGGATGAAATTTGCTGGTGGAGATGAATTGCCAGGTCTAGTGCCAAACCGGCGTTGCTCTACAAATGATCGCTCATTGCCATTTCTAGAGTCACTTAATGAGGTTCTCCATTGATGCTTCAACTTTGTCAACGGTCACTATTGGAAGAATTTTTTGCTAATATTCTTTACAAGACCATTCTTTTTTGGTTTAGGTTTTGGAAACTAGTAGAACTGAGGAATCCAAAACCCATGTCCACCGCATGTACTTTCTTGGTGCTAATACTTTCAGTGAACCTTGGCATCTCCTTCATTCCCCTCCTAAAGAAGTGAAAGAAATAGTGTATGATCTCTACAGCTTAATTAAACATTTACCATTTATTTGTTAATTATAAGGGTCCATTTTTATGAAAGAATAATTAAACTGTGACAAGTGTGGCGGACATATTATCATCTCTCAATTAATCCTCTGGAGCTAAGTTGACACGAATGACCTGACCTCAGTTCAGATATTGGACACTTGTTAATGCACTTTGTTACCTTGTTTTCTTGACAGATATGAGAATGCATTCAACATATTTGTGGATGAGATAAATGCGTTAGCTTCCTATGAGTGGTGGGAAGGATCGGTACATGGCATCCTTTGTGTCATTGCATATCCACTTGCATGGTCATGGCTACAGTGGCGTCGGAAGGAAAAAGTTCAGCACCTACGTGAATATGTCCGTTCAGAATATGATCATGCTTGCTTGCGTTCTTGCCGTTCCCGTGCTCTCTATGAAGGGCTGAAGGTATGCTGTGGAATAAGTTTTCTTTATGAATTAACCCATGGAAGTATAACTGGGCAGGCTTGTTTATTTAGAACTGGAGGACAGTTGGTAACATAAGTAATTCTGTAATAGATGGAGTTCATAACCATTCTGTTCATTTCGTCCTAAAAGTTACCAGAACCAACAAAGGATATATATTTTTAGGCATTGAAAATGTGAATCTGTGACACCTAGCTCAGTCCATGTCAAGTGGAGAAGGAAAGTTTGAACTTTTAAGTGGTTGGCAAAGGACTTGTGAACATCAATTGTTTGAGCATTTTGGGTTGTTTATTCAGCCAAAAATATTGTTGTTCGTGCTGGTCTCAAGGCACTCAGGTTGTACTTAGTGGCCTAGAAGTCAAGTCTTGTGTCCAACAGCTTACAGACTCAATATGTGAGGCATAAGTTAACTTCTAGGTGTTGTCTATGAAAACATCTCTCTTTGTTTGGTTAGGAAGAACTTCAAAATTCTTGACATCAATTGGACATTTTCCTTGCATACTTTCTGCAGTCTTACACATATTGAAGTGAGTTTCATGGGTGTGCTGAATGCAAGAAAACAGCAATTTGATTAGACATCTAGTGAAAAGAGTAGGCTTTTCTACTGGAGTTTTGAGTCTTGGAACATAGATTATACCTCTGAGTTAGCTATGTAATTCACAAAGAATTTACAGAATTTTCACTAGAAAGAGTTGTAAAAAGAAATCCTATGTCTCTAATAGAAATAAAAAAGATGGGGTCAAATTCAGTGTTATTAATTTAATTAAATTTGAGTATAATCTCTTCATGAATCCTCTAATTCTTCTCATATATAAAATATCAACTTGAGTAATTTGATCAATTCGAAATATTCTTCACAAACAATTAATTCTCAACTTTACAATGTTTATTCAACGGCAGTCAGCAGCTTAATCTCAAATTGGACAATAAAATTTGATCAAGTTTTGATATGAACATTTTGGTATTCACCTGAAAACTTTGCCAGTGATTTTCATGGATATGGATTTGAGGCTTTTGCTTTAATCCCAAACCAATGTCTAAAACACATCTTAATAATTTACTCTTGAACTTAGCAGTTATTAATTTAAGAGAATGTGAGTGAATCCTTTCTCAATTACTCTACTTGAATATAAAACTGATTGAACTTGATTCAGTGCTTCCTCAATCTCTCTCTAATAAATGTAAAGTTGTGAGAATACTTTCCACAATCTCTGTCTATTTAGAATGCAACGTTGTTCTGGTCTTGGCTTCTTGGGAACTCCTCTATGCATACTTCTATGGGAGAGGTCAACATACCGTAATTGGTGTTGTGGGAAAAGAGGATAGGCAATTAGTTTCTCGAGATGCAAGAATTGTTTTAATTAGCTCAATTTGATGCATGGCACTATTTAGTTCACCTGTGATTAATAATACTTCAGAAACCAATTTATTTAATGTTGGAATTTGATTTAGTAAATCCAAGTTAATAAAGAATGGTAATTAGCAAAATCTGTCGACATAAAGCTGGCCAAAAACTGTACATGTCAAGGAAAGCCAAAAAGGTATTATTGCCGGTTTCCTCGGCACACCTAACTGATTCATAAGGATCTTAAGAAAGAGTAAAGTTTGTTTTATGAATCAGACTCTCTGGATGAACAGTAGACGGCAGCATGTTGTGTTATCAAGCCCAAAATTTTGGAGATTGTATTATCGATGGCCATGTAATTTTGGTGACTTAGAAGTTTTCAGTTTTTGGTGCAATATTACATCCATGGACTTCGACTAAGGCTCGCTTTACCAGAAAAACAGTGCTTGTTTATGGGTCCATACCTTCATTTGGACTTCTAGTACATGTGAATGAATCCTCTACAACACCAACATTGGCCTACATCTTGTAACTGAGATTGGATCCTTTATTGACACTAATGATTCTTTCCATAACACAGGTTGCTGCAACTTCTGATTTAATGCTAGCTTATGTAGATTTTTTCCTTGGTGGAGATGAAAAGAGAGATGATCTCCCTCCTTGCCTTCGTCAAAGATTTCCATTGTCTCTAGCATTCGGAGGAGATGGATCTTACATGGTTCCTTTCTCACTTCAGAGTGATAATATTCTAACCAACCTAATGAGTCAGGTTTGTGGTCGATTCATTAATATACAATTTGTTTTAACAGAAGTTTAAACTGTAATCTATATTAGTTATGTCTTGCTTGATGGAGGTCGTCCTCAGGTCCATTTTGTGTTCCTTTTCCTCTGTTGCAGTCCATTCCCCCAACAATTTGGTATCGACTAGTGGCTGGTCTTAATGCTCAACTTCGTTTAGTCCGTCGTGGACATCTAAGAGTAACTTTTCTTCCAGTTATCTACTGGCTTGAGACACATGCTAACAGAGCATTGCGTGCACATGGTGTACGTGTTGATTTGACTCGCTTTCAACCGTCAGCAAGTGGATATTGCCAATTTGGACTACTTGTATGTGCCATAGAGGATGAAAGTACCCAATCATCTCGTCAAGGGTCAGATAGATCCTTATTACTTGAGAAGCAGTCACGGTAAATCTCTTTCGTGTGTAACTTAGAATCTTCAGATATTGCTGAAGACTTGCTGACTCTCTCTCTTTCTCTGTGCATCTTTTCTGGGTGTGGCATTCAGTTTGCCTGCTAATCGTTGGAAGAAAGCGTTGGATCTTGTTAGAGTCAGTGAACATGTAATGATGCAAAAAAGGATGTGTGGAGAAATTTTGCATGCCAAGAGCCTTCAAAACCTTGAAGAGAGATTAACAATATCTTATCCTTTCTATTACATAATCCGTAACATTAAACCAGTTTGCCATCAGGTAAATTTGATTGTAGCTAACTGCATTGAATTTATTAATTTGTTTACTTGGATAAGTATGTGTATACATATGGAAACTGAGACTCTTCTTCTAAGTCTTAGCAATTTTGCATCTTGCAGGATCTTGTTGGTTTAATCATCTCGATTCTTCTTTTGGGTGATATTAGCTTAGTTTTGCTTCTTCTGCTTCAGCTTTATTCCATATCCCTGGTGGATGTCTTCTTGGTTTTGTCTATTCCTCCTCTTGGCATACTTCTTCCATTTCCAGCTGGGATCAATGCATTATTTAGTCATGGACCAAGGAGATCAGCTGGACTTGCACGTGTATATGCATTGTGGAATATAACCTCTGTGATTAATGTTGTAAGTAAGAATGGTGCATGCTCTTTTTGTCTTCTCCTGTTAAACTTGTAAATTAATTGCTTTTACTATACACTAAAGCATTTAAGAGGTGAATACCCAAATTATGGATTCTTATATTTTCATTACCATAATGAGAATGAGTTCTAAGTCGCAATTAATCAAGAATAGTGTAATGTTTCTTTGGATGTAACTCATTTTGCTTTAGCTTACTCTATAGATGCTAAATTTAGTTGTTTTTACCTGGTTAGCCTCCACTTGTGGGGTGTAATGTACTTGAAGGAGGTATCCAGTCTGTTTATGAAAGTTTGTCAAGTAGACTGTCTGAGGCTCAACGCTTGGAGTTCATTTTAATAGAATGTGTTGATGGAGAGAGCAACTTGCTTGCTTAAACTGAGCAGGAAGGGATATTTTAGCGAAGATGCTCTCGAACTATGACACTGTAGCATAATTAATTTATTTTCTTAATTATATTGAGCAGGTGGTTGCCTTCATATGCGGACTAGTTCATTTCAAGACTCAATCTTCATCAAGTAAAAAACATGCAAACTTTCAGAACTGGAATATTAGCATGTAAGGAGCCAACCTCCTTTTTACAGTTATTTTTCATGGTTTTTGTAATGGTGAAAATTTGATAGTGGTGATGAAACTTGTGGTGGTTTGGTGCAGGGATGAAAGTGGTTGGTGGATGCTGCCTTGTGGACTTATCCTCTGTAAAATTATCCAAGCGCGGCTCATTGATTATCATGTTGCTAACCTTGAGATTCAGGATAAGACATTATATAGCACTGACCCTAATGTTTTCTGGCAGACCTAGTCCTCAAGGCCATGGCATTATTCACTTGCTTAATTTCCCATAAATTTTTATTGAAATAGCTAGCTAGCAGGGAGAGATGTATATAACGCTGCAGATAAGTCTCATTTGTTCTATTTTTTTTCACTGGAATTGCCTTTGTGAATATATATATGTGTGTGTGTGTGTGTGTGTGTGTGTGTGTGTGTGCAGCAATTTTTGTTAGTGAAGAACATGAATCGGTTTTCCAACTGTCCAATCACTTTTATACCTACTTGTTTTGGAGAAAATATTTTGGAAGAATGTTTTTGGTAGTGGTTTGGGGTGATATAATTTTTATTTGTTTATATTTCTGCTGGAGAATGTTGAAAGAAATGTTTTGTTTAGAAGTACCTTGAGAAGAGATAATTTTTTATGTATTTTAGATTTTTGTTGGGTAATTGGGGTGAAATTGAATTTTTTATGGCAATTGTTTGTATATTAGTTGCAATGATTAATGGATAATGGATATGATTTACTTTGGAAGTATTTTTGAGTATAATATTATACGTTCTACAATACATGTTTGTTGGGATGTATTTTTTCTGTTGAAAAATGTTCTTAAAAACATAGGCAAACAAGCCCTCAGTTTAGCAAGAGAGACAGCAGTATGTGTGAATTAATTAGTGCCTCTTTTCTCCTTATAAATTTCATCCTTGCCTTCCCCATCTTATGTTTTAATGATCCGAAGCAAAAGAAGAAATCAAAATTTGTAGGGTTAATTGCACTTTCCTTCCACTTTAATATCTGGATTATCAATTCACCTTTGCTCCTAGCTGCCCTTTATATTTTACTATATTTTGTAAGACACAATTTAAAGAGGATATAAATGTAATCAATATACAAATAAAAGGGGTTAAAATATAATAAAATATTGTTCAAAACAGTTCTAAGCTAAAATGTTTGTTGTTGCTAACTTTTTTGGTCATTCCTAATATATGTGGTGGATTAACAATAATTCTTGTTTTTTGGTAATAATAATAATCATAATAATATGAGCAAATACTTCTTCTAGTGGTGTGGGAATTAAATATAAGCCAAGACAATCAAGGTGCCAGATGCAATAAATTAATTCGATTGTATTTAAAATTTTCTTTTCTTTAACAGTTTTTCCTCTAAGGTACTCTTAATTCATGTTTATAGCTAACATAAAAATTTATTTATTTCAACATGAAAATAGTTTTTAGAATTTATTATGAGCAAGATCTATACCCTCTTGAAACTTGAAGGTTTAGGGGCCAAAAGATATTTTCTATATTAACTTTCGGAAGTCTTCACCAATTTCAGGGCCTAAATGTGCCAATGATTCTCAAGTTGTTCTTCATGAAAAGGGGGAAATGAAATAGAACTAAAAGAGTCATGGTAGAGAAATGAGAATAAGAAATGGACGTGTGATTGTTCGTGGGAAAAAATATAATGTGAGAAATAGATATGTGATTGGTTGTGGAAAATAATGTAATAATTGGTATAATGTGATATGAAGTTGTGATTGAATGTGGTACTTTTTATGAGACATGTTTATGAGGAGGAGTTTGTTTGTGAAATTTGTGGTTTTATGAGGAGGAGTTCCTAATCGGCTTACTATAGATAATGTGTTAATTGCCTTTGAATTCAATCATTTTATTAAAACAAGGAAGGCAGGATCTAACGGCTATATGACGATGCAATTAGATATTAGTAAAGCCTATGATCGTGTTGAATGGTCTTTTCTTCGTGATATGATGCTTAAATTGGGCTTTTCTCTTAATTTTGTTGAACTGATTATATTATTTGTATCTTCTGTATCTTATTCTTTCCTTCTCAACGGTAATTGTTTTGGCCATCCAACCCCATCTAGAGGACTCCGTCGGGAGACCCTCTATCACCTTATCTTTTCCTACTTTGTGCAGAGGGGCTTATTGCATTACTCCACAGAGCCGAGTCTCGTCGTATCATTGTTGGAGTTTCTATATGTAGACGTGCACCCTCGATCTCTCACCTATTTTTTGCCGATGACACATTCTTGTTCTGTGAAGCAAACGTGTTCAATGTGCAAAGTGTTGCCCATGTCCTTCAGCTTTATGCCAAAGCATCAGGGCAGAGTGTAAATAAGGATAAATCTATTTGTGTAGTTAGCCCGAATGTATCTCAACCACTTGTTGACTCTATCCAGAATTTGCTACAACTTTAGGCTCATACTTCTCACAGTAAATACTTGGGATTATCATGTGTTTTGGGAAGATCGAAGGGAGACAATTATAACTATATTCGGGATAGACTTTGGACTAAGATACAAGGATGGAAGGAGCAATGATTATCAAAGGGAGGCAAATAAGTCCTGATTAAATTAGTGTTACAATCCATCCCCGCTTATGCTGTGAGTTGATTTGTTCTCCCACAATCACTCATTAAGGAACTTGACCGGCTGGTTAAACATTTTTGGTGGGGTAACTCCTCTTCTGGGGGCATTTCTTGGCTCAAGTGGCAGATAGTTGCTCAATCGAAGAGGGATGGTGGACTCGGTTTTAAGCATGGTTAGTTGGAACGCCGATAAATTGGCTAGAACTAGCGTTCCGGAACCAAAATGAATGTTGACGTTCCATTGTTCCAGTGTAGAACGATTCTAAACTCGGAACCATTACATCAGTCGATATATTGGTTGAAACGCCTTGACACTCCGATTTATCGAAGGGGAGCGAAACTCTTGTCAAAAGCAGGACTTTGAGGGCATTTTGGACAGTGGGTGGTTTGATGGGATTGGGTGCTCGGAAATGGGGGCAGGGTAGCTAAAGAGCCGCTGAAGAACTGCTAAAGAAGGTGACTTTTTCCTTTCCTTTTTTCTATGTCAATCTTTTGTTTTTGCGGGTTTTTATATATTACTTTAAATTTTTTCTTTTTTATTTAAAAATTATATTTAGCTGTTTTCTAGTTTTTAGATATGAAGTTTATAACAAATAAATATTTATTTAAATTTATTATAAATATATTAGTTTAAAATATATTGAGTTTGCATTTTTTATTAATAATTTCTCAATGTTATATTTTTCTCTGTATGTATATTTGAGATTTTAATTTACCGAGGAGAAGAATAATATATAAGGAATTGATATATAAAATATTTTATTTTTTGTTTGAATTTTTTAAAAAATTAAGTCTTATTAAAAAAATATAACATATAATTTATTAAGAATGATGGAAATATTCTAATTAATTAGTTACATCCCGGAAAAAGAAAAAAAACATTACAATTATTTTATAGAACATTTTTATCTCGATATATTTCGTTAAAAATACAATAACGAATGTTACAACATTTTGTAACATTATAGTACACTTAATGTTAGTAATGTTTATAGTTTCATTATATCAAATTTTATTTTCATTATGTTGTTGAACAATTGAATGGAAGATCCATAATACATTATCATCAATATTGCCATAACAAAATTTTATGAAATCTATATCAATATATAATACATAAAATACACTAATTGTATAATATGAGGATTAATAGGTATCTTTATATATTTTAATATTTTTTAGATTTTTTGAATTTTTTAAATTACAAAATATGTAGAACGTCCACAATCGTTCCTCGACATTGCAATGAAATTGGAACAATAGTGTCCGTTCCGTTTCCCGCGACTGTTCTTGCGAACCATGATTTTAAGGAGCTTCAATTTTTTAATTTGGCCCTCCTCACAAAACATGGTTGGCGTATAATTCTCCATCTAGACTTGCTGTTAAGTCAGCTGCTGAAAGCTAGATATTTTCCTCATCGTGATTTCTTGGAGGCAAAACAAGGATATCGACCTTCAACAACTTGGCAAAGTATCTTGCTGGCTCGTGAATTTCTACAGAGAGGCTTGAGATGGAGAATTGGTGATGGTCGTAGAGTGAATGTCTGGAAGGATAATTGGTTGTCGTCTAATGGAAATTTCAAGGTTGTCACACGGCCGCCACCAGGTATGGAGTACCATACAGTAGCTGATCTCATTCATCAGAATAGAAGCAAAGGCTGGGATGTGGAAATGAGTTACTCAGTCTTTTGGCCGGTTGATGCGATCCGTATCCTTTCAATCCCTCTTGGTAACTCTCCTTCTCCAGATAAACTTATTTGGCATTATTATCGGAATGGTTATTTCACAGTTAGGAGTTGTTGCCACCTGTGTAAGGAGACTACTTCTCATCCGTCGGCTTCGGCAACCTATGCCGAACACAACCTCCGGGAGCTCTGGCAGACTATTTGGAGTGAGAGAATCCCACATAAAATAATGATCTTTATGTGGCGATTCTGTTGGAACATTTTACCTTCTAAATACAATCTGTCCCGGTGGCAAATTCCATGCGAACTCCTTTGTCCAGTGCGTTCTTTGACTGAGGAACCACTTTGAATTCTATAAGAGATTGTCAGATTGCTAGGGAGGTTTGGCTTCAAGTGGAACTGGACTCGTGCAGGCGTGATTATGCTGAATCGAGTCCAATGCAGTGGGTTTGCAACGTCGAAAAGAATCAGTCTACAGAGGAATTTGCACTTTTCTATTTCCTTTGCTGAGGTATGTGGCTGAACAGGAATGCTTGCCTCCGTTCTGGCCGCGGACGAGGTGCTGATTCTATTATCTCTTTTTGCAAATCTTGTTTGCTGGAATTCCAAAATTTACAGACCTTACCTTTGAGGTCATTACGACAGTCGAGAACTAATAGTTGGACTCCTCCGCCGCAAGATTACATATTTCCTTCGGATTGCTGCCATTCTGTTGCAATGGTGGCACAGGATTGTACTGGTTCCTGTATTTGGTGGACTAAGAAGAAATCTTTTGCTGGACTCCCAAATCCGACTGAGGTTGAGGCTAAAGCAGCACTCCTAGCATTGATGTTTCTAAACATATGCGCTGGAATAATGTAGTGCTTGAAGGAGATAATGTTAGTATTGTAGCTACTTTGCACAAGAATATGGGCTTTTTGTCTTCAGAAGGCGTGATAATGGAGGAATACAAACATTTGCTTACTACTATGCAAGCTGCCAAATTCTCAAATGTAAATCGCGCACCCAATAGTCCTGCCCATTTCCTTCCTAAAAAAACTGACGAATCTTTTTGTTGTGCAGGTTTAGCACCTATGACTGCTTGTAATGTTACTTAACTATTTTCCCCTTTAATAATATTACTATCCTTTACTCAAATATATATATATATATATATATATAAATTAATTTTTCATTAATTATATGAGGTAATTTTTAAGAATTTTAAATATTTTTTAATAATTACATATATTTAATTTAATTAATTTGGTCAACTTTAATTTGTTTGTTTGATAATTAATAAAAAAATAATTAATTTAATATTATAATTTTGTTTATGTTTCGTGTGTTACGTAATTAAACAAATAATTAGAAATTTTCAAACTACATGCGATAGTATTTATTTTTATTTTAAATGTTTATGGTTTATTTTAAACAATTTTATGCACACATAAAATAATGGTATACTATCTTAAAGATACTTTCACTTTGTTTGGATATGTTTTTTGTTTGATTTTATTATGTGTTTATTGTGTGTTTTGGGAGAAAGAATAATAAAGGAATTGTGGGAGAATGTAAAATGAAGGTTGAATAATGTGATTGATGTTTGATTATTGTTTTTAAAAATAGGAAAAAATGGGGTTTGGGAGTTTTGATGTGTTTGAATATGTTTTTTAGAAAGTATTTTTTACTTTTGTGTTGGTATTTGGGGATGAAAATTGATATTAAAGAATTTTTTTAATTGTAAAGATATTAATTAAAAATATTTTGTATATATGTATGTATATGTATTGAAGAGACATGATTATGTTATAAGTTTGTAATGATTAATTGGATTGTATTATAATATTTTACGGGTTTTATTTGTAATTATTACTACTACTACTACTTGTGTCATGATGATGATATTATTATTATTATTATTATTATTATTATTATTATTATTACAAGTACTATTACCATTACTAGTATTAGTATTATTATCGTTTTATTTATTATTAATGCTACTTACATTATAAATATAATTAATACTATTATTATTATAATAATAATAACTATTATTATTAGTATTATTATTAATAATTTTATTTTTATTATTATTATTATTATTATTATTATTATTATTATTATTATTAGAGTGATGGGTATGTGGTGTGTCATGTGTGGGGCGGGGGTGTGGCAGGGGGCAGGGGGTGGGGCAAGATACGTAGGGATGTAGGAGAATGTGAAATTAAAGTATAATTTGGTAAATAATGGGAATGACAAAGAGTTTTTATAATATTTTATTGTAGTATAAAATGAAAAAAATGGATTGAAATGTTTAGAAATATTCTCCTAGAACAAGCTTGTTTTGGGAGAACATATCCAAACAAAGTGCTTGATATTCTAAATCAATAAACAACTTTTGAGCTATTGCTTATGTGTATCATTATTATGAAGTACAAAAAATAGTAGTTAATTTTACAAATGACAATTTAATTATTATTTGATATCTAATATTGTCAATGCATAGACGCTTGCATAGTTATATATTAAATGTTAACACTAGATCCATTATACTTAATTGAGTGTTAACTAAACAAATATAATAAAGTTAAAAGATTTAATTATAATATTTTGGACACATAAAGCAATCAGCATACTTGTACGAATAAAATCATTTAACATAGCATAAATTGATAACAAATAGTCTGCAATGATAAGCATAAGGCATGTCAAATTAAAGTAAAAAAAAATTGATTTAAACTTTTATTTCAATTTATATTTCATCTCATATTCCATTGCACAGATATATGATACATGTATTAAATATTTATTTATAAAAATAGTTGATTGAGAACTAAATATACTTAACATATAAATATCACATTAGAGTAGAAAATAAAACTCGAAGTAGAATAGAGGAATCAAAATGCAAAAAAATGTCTCTCAACATAAAGTAAAATATTGCATTAGCATAAAAGCATGAAAGTTTGAAACAAGCAAGTATGAAACAAGCCAGATATAGTGACAGCATACAAGAATCATGTAGTACAAAAACAGGCCTTTAAATGACATCATAGCCACCTTCCCCACAGATGATAGGCACAAGGACCAAGAGACCAAACAGTGCTCTTATCAACAGTTTCAGATCCATAACCATCACGTCGTGTTATCTCCCCATAAGTATTGCCTCCTAAATGTCCCTCAGCTCTCTAATAGATGAGGAAGCAAAGCTCATAACATTAATAATGTATGTCTGTGGTGGTAGAAAATGTGCGTGGGCTAGGGGTGCAACTGGCGCGGCAGGACAGGGAGGAGGCATAGTTGTACTGCTGGAGTAATCAGAGTCAGAAATGACGATGGGCATGATTGGGCCATCGCCAGAGGTGGCATCATCATCAAGATCTACCACTAAACCATAGCTAAATATATAGTGACTCCCGGAGATACGAAAATGCCTCTGCCTCATAGTTTCTTGTGATTATGACATAATAAAACTTATTTGACCATCGTTAATCCTATCAAAATGATAGTTCGATGGAACAATAACAACACTACTCCCATGATAATCTAAGATACAAATAAAGTTTTTTAAGCAATAATCTTAGTGCTGCTACTTAAATTTGTTAGATGGCGCACATAGACCTTCATGTCTATTTTTCATTTGGATATGTTCATCTACACCATCCAAGACAGACTCAGATGAAAGTGGCAACAATTGATAGCATTGGCAAACACAAATAAATTTGACCATTTAAAAAAACATGTCCCTAAATATTTTGCCCTTCTTTAAACTTTATACATCTCAATCAACTTATTTGCTTTTTATTTGACCATTAAAAACTACATATTTCTAATGGTCCTGTACTTAAAGGCTAACCAACTAGCTATTAAACTTTGTTCTTAGCTCTTGAACTAATCTTTTTTTTATAGAAGTTATCCACTTAAACAATAAATGATGTCATTAGTTTTAAGTAACTCATTGATATCTACAAAAGTATTCATGAAGGATGCCCAATCAATTTCATATAGCTGAGAAGAATACATTATGTTCACCCCTTACTTGTGAAATTTGCAAGTATTTTTTTCAAGTGAGATACTCCTACTATCACTAGTGATGCTAGATGAGCTTAGGAAGCGTCACCCTTTCTAGACAAATGAGCACCTCCCCGAGGATCTTGCAACTTTAATAGTTTAAGATTCATTTGGACTGTACAACACTCTCATAGCTCCTCCACGAGGAAATCTTCATTATATGAGATTTTGTTATTTCTCCGACATGGTGCTCATAACTTATGAGAACACACCTTATCAATTCTTTTAGGCACATACAAAGAATTTGGACTTAATATCATCTTGCAGATTATAAAAAGTTGAAGAATTTATTTGGAGACATTTTCTTCATAATGTAGGCTACACAACCAATGATTGTATCTACTCAAATGAGAAAAATAATTTGCATCACAATTCTAGCTATTTCTAGAAATTTATGATTCCTCTTTTTGCAAGCCCATTTTACAACGAATTATTTGGAATCATTTTTTAAATTGCATCATTATTTTCGTTGAATATTTGTCCAAACTATTAGATATATAGTTTTTATTTTCTATCAGTACATTGAACCTCATTCTATGTTTGAATAAGTTCTATACCTTTATAAAATTGCTTCGACGATCTTAGCAGTTTGACTGATGAGAAAGGAGTTGCACTACTAACAACATTAAAGTAAGGGAAAATAGGATGCATTATTTAGTTTCTCACATTCACAAGTCCAAACTCATTTCTTAGTACATTAGTTGTAGAGGATAAGTACTCTCTTTATTGTAATAAAGTCTTTTTTAGCTAGCATGGTCATTATCTTAATTAAGCTCAAATGCCAAAAATTTTGAAGATAAAAAAATTAAAAAAATGAAGTAGAAATACTAGCTTAAGTCCACCGTAAAGGTCTCTTAAGTGAAAGATGGACAAGGCATGTTATTCAACTAATGTCGTACAAGGGTTTTAATTGAAATTAGACTACATTTGATAGTTAGTGCCTTTTGCACTTCTTCAATGAGTAGCTCACATCTATTGTTGAGCTTGGAGAAAGCAGCTCATGCTTGTTGTTGCACTTCAAGTATTATTTCACAACTCATTATACCTCTTCTTTTATGCCATTTTTCATATATGATTGCGTGCACAATACTTGATAATAGTTTATATGCTTGCTTGACTTTTAATTATATGCTATGTTTTGCTAATGTTTACTTTCCAAAAAGGAGAGAATTAGAAATACTAGCAAGCATAGAAATTAAAGAGCTCACAATAATAATAGACTTCAACATTTGTTGAGATTTGGTTGCTTTTATTATTATAGTGATATATCTTTGTCACATTGTTGTGTCACTTTGTTAGATCATTGATCATTCTAACCTTGACCTTTTGATGTCGTCTAGTTCAATCCTTGCACCGACATTCATTACAATTAGCTTATAGCATATATAAGTGACAAATGCTACCATTTGACTTTCTATAATCAACTTCAAGTTAGGCAATTAGGTCAGAGATATGATTCAATGATAGCACAAGATATGCTTTTCCATAAATTTGTTCAGCTAGCAAATAAGAATAATTAGAACCTTATGCTTATGAGTGAACTCTCATATCACAAAATAGAGGTCAAACTCTTTTAGCTATATTTTTTTTTTGCATCTTAATTGTAATGTGCAAATTTAATTTTGATCCACTCAGTGATTGTCAATATCTAAGTCGTGATAGTATCCAACAACCCATCCGTTTTCCATGTCTAAGCAATGTAAAATTGGTGAAGTGGTCTAAAAGCACTTAATTAATTAAGTTAATTGTGCAATTTGGTATCGTATGATATTTTATTCTAGCTAGATTTGATTAAATTAATTATTATTTCTTTATACCCAGAAAAATTGAAATTTTTGCAGCCCAAACTAGTTATCATCTTCTACTGAGTTAAAATGTATAATAAAGTTTGACTAATCCTAACTAAATAACAATTCCCCAAATAAGTAATATTCAAGCAATATTGCAAATATTGAAAAATGGCCCATATGTGCTACATTGATATTTCGTGCTTTATGGTAAGATAATTTCAGATTATGATAAATAATAAAAATATTCCTAATAAAATTGATTGGACATGACTTCAAAAAATCGACCTAAGCAATACATGCCTCAAAATATTACAGAATATTACATTGATTTGATACCTACTATATCAATATAATCATGACAAAAGTTGGGAATATCATCATATTGCCGCAACTTATTTCTCCTAAAATAATAAATAGTTAAGATAATAAACATTAAATTAAATGAAAACTCAAATATCAATGTTTATGCACCCATAAACTAAACTTACATCGCAATAAAATAAACTTAGTTTTATTATATAAATAATCACAAAAAATGCAATTAATATACAATATAAAGCATGTGGTGGAATAATTCATTCAATAATCAATCATGTAGGAACATATAACATATTGCAATATATTATTGGCACCGAAGCGCATATGAATAGTGCTTCTGGTGTGTGGATTTTTTTTCATTTTTAATTTTTGTGCTTTGTGCTACAAAACGATATCATTTTGCTCTTGATGCTTTTGGCAATTTGTGCATTGTGCTTCTCATGTTGCTCGACTTTTGGTTTCATGTGTTTGAGTTGTGGGCCCTACCTATGGGCATAAGAAATTGTCATTTTTTCTGTTCTTTTCTTTTCTTTTCATTTTTTGTGTTGGTTGTAAAAACTGTTGTACTTTTTATATTTGTACTTTATGTTGTTGGTGTGGTGGGCTGGGCTATTTTTTTTAGGGGCATTATTTGTGCTCCCTACAAGTGAGGTAGAAGAAAATTTGGTTTTTCTTGGTTTTATAACTTTTTATTTCTTTAGTTAATTTATGTTGTGCATACTTGTACTTTATACTTGTAGTGTGGTTTCTTACTTTGTCTTTTGGATGGTGTTTTGTGGGGTTTTTCTATAAGAAAATAATACTAAAAAAAGGATGATTTTTTAGTTGCAGTAAAGTTGTGTTGTTTTTAATTTTTTTCTATTTATATAATTTTTTTCCCTTAAAATGTTGTCATTTGGTAAGTGCTAAATGGGTTTGCTAAAGATGTTTTTAAAAGTTGTGTTTTGGGGTTTCTGACATTTTTTATTTTTTTGGGTTTTTTGTTGATTTGAAAATTTTCATCATTCTTTTTTTTTCCTGATGAATATGAGAAGAGCAATAGAGTTTAGAGGGGGTGTCTAAGGAAGGAGATGGCTTCTCTGTTTCTGTGAGAGCCATCGGATTTTATCCATACCTATTTTTGCTATAGTAGGCCAAGATTTCCTAGCCATAAGATAAGGGCTTTTTTTTTTTCTTTTTGTATCTTTTTTCTTCTTAATTTTGGGCTTTTTTGTTTACTATAGTTTATTTCTTCTTTTACCGTGGTTTACTTCTTATGTACTTTTAATTTGTGTCTTGTTATTTGGTCAAAATCTCAGTGGGTTTAGTTTGGTGTTTTGGTGGGTTTTCTTCTTTGTTCACTCCTCTTCTTAGAGTTAGGATTTTTAGTTATTATTTAGTTCCAAAAATGTTTGTTTTGAGTTAGATTTGTCGATTTTTTTTATGTTATGCTTGCTTTTTAATCTATTTTTTAGTTTTGTTTTTCTGTTTTTAATTTTTGTTGTTGCTGATTTTTAGTGGGTATGCATTTTTCTTTTGGTTTTTAGGTTGTTTCATGGGCTACTTAGTTTAGGATTGTGGGTTTTTACTTTAGTTATGAAGTGGTGGTTTGAAGCAACATTGGCTTTTTTAAAATATGTTTTGAGTATTCATGTTTTCTGTAATGAGATATATTGAATGTATGAGTTTTTTGTAGAGATTCGACTTTGTGTTTTGGGTTGTATGTTTGGGTTTGGTAGATGTCTTTTGGTTATTTGGATTCTTTTCTGGGTGAATGGTTTTTGAGGTTTTGGAAAGGTAGTTCTGTTTAGATTGTTTATTTGATAATTTGTTTTCTTTGTTTTTCATGGTTGTTAGATATTTTTTATTTATAGATGTGTGTTTTGGTTTAGAATGTTGTTTTATTGTTTTTGGTATTAATTTTCTTTTATATAGTTATTATTTTATTAAGTGATGCTTATTTCACTTTTTTGTTGGTTTATTTGGGTAAATATTTGTTTGTATTTAGTTGAAAATTGTATTATGTTTTTATTTAAGAAAATTTATGTAGTAGCGTATTATGTTTTCGTTGTAATAAAGTTATGTTGCTTGCTAATTGTTTACTCTTTTTTAGGTGTATGTATGTTTGAAAAGTTGTTTTTTCTCTTGTTAGTATTTTTATTATGCTTTTTTCTTATTTTTTGTGAATTAATTTTCAACTTTTAATCTTTTTTTAACTATTTGTAGTGGTTGATGGAGGTATGAACTTTGTTGGTTGGTGCTCTGAAGGTTCTCTTTTTTGAAGATCGTTATGTTGTTACTTAACTATTTAGGTACAAAGATTTTGAATAATTATATTTTATTACATATATCTCTATCATGTAGAATAACAAGAATCATAATTTATGTAATTGTTATTATATGTTTACGAGGATTGTTAGAGAGCTACTTTTATGATTATTATTTAGTTTATTTAGAAATATTTCATATTTTTTTAAGGTTTATTATATTGTTAATTTGATAATTTATTGTTCTTGATGAATACAATTGATGTTTGAGATACGGTTATTTATTAGAAATGTGTTGAGTGATTCTTTACTAAATTGTTTGTCTCTATATATATTCTATATGTTTATATTAAATTTTAACTGTTATGTGGTTAAAATTTTTTATTCGATTAACGAACATATGACACAGAGTTATTATAAAGGGTTTGTTTTATCCGTTTACTTTTTAAAATTTATTTATTTATTGAATGTACATTTTTAATATATTTTTATTTGTGAAATGAGATTTTTTGTAACACCCCTAGATTTTATTGATTTTATTTACAATATATGATTTTGTCATTTTTTGAAAATTTTATGAATTTCATATTATTAATTATTTTAAAAAGTTTTGTAGGTTAAATTATAATTTTTAGAGATTTAATTGTATAATTTTTTGAATAGTTTAGGGCTCGAATGAAATACCCCAAGTCAATTGGGGTTAATCATAATTTTCTTAAAAATTTTGGAAATGATTGCATAACTTAAATTTTTGAAGGACTAAAATAAAAAAATTGAAAAATGGGAATTGATGAAAATGGGTAGAATTTCCTTTCCCTCATTTCCTTCCCTTTTTAACGTTCTTTCTTCTCCTTGTCCTTTCTTTTCTTTTTTCTCCTTCTTCTCAGTTGCAGACCACCATCTCCAATGATGCCCC
>JACGDI010003094.1:1215032-1233448 GCA_014898725.1 Jacaranda copaia
ATATATACATGCATGCATGCAAATATTGTACCTTGTCTAGAACTAGCCTTTGAATATGTGTACTTGTATGAATTGATTACCCATGCGAGGAATATGGAGTTGGAGATACAAACTTTGGACTTAGTTTGTAAATGATACTAAGTTGAATGTTAATTATGATATTGGAAACTATTATAAGTTAAATGGTGTTTGAAATGAAAATTTGACTAGAGATTAATGCATATGTATTGCTTAAGAATGTAATGCCTTGATTTTGTTATAGTGGAAATTATGTTATTCTAGAATTAATCTGGATTGTCGTAGATAATTTGGAAATGTTGATCCTAGAGAATTTTGTGAAGAAGGATATTAATCTATATCATCTTGATAGATAAGACATTAGAATGTTTGATGCATTTTTAAAAGGTTGCTAGGGTTGAACAAGAATTTTGATTCTTGGAATATTTTCTTGATTAAGTGACGACGAGTTGGGCATTGGTGAGCAGTAGGTTTTGGCTTTGATTGTTGCTGATTGAAACTACAAGAGGTTAGGGTCTACCAATCGGTACTTGATTTGGTTAAGCTTACTCGTAAATTGTTGCACCCTATGAGGGTTTGCCAATTTAGCACTTGCTTTGTTTAAGCTTACTCATAAATTGTTGCACCCTATGAGGGTGTACCAATCTGGCACTTTTCTCTTGATTAGTTAATTATGATGAGCCCCCGTGTGGGTTTTTCTGTTCTATATGTACTCAAATTTGTTTGAGATCTAATCTATTATCTGTTATCGATTATCTGATTTGAATACCTCTGTGAGGGTTGTCTTTGATATTGATTTTGTTTCCTTTTTATTCTGGCGCCCAGAACCTCTATTTGTTGTCTGTTATTCTAATATCTATCTATCTCGTATTTGTAATATCTATACTATATCTGTTGCCTTGTCGATGTATCTACTATCTGTTCTATGTTTATTGGCCATGTTAGCTTATATGTGATCTATTTACTACTTTCTATTACCTTAGCAGCATTTTTGTTTTGTTTTGCTCTGTATGGTTTGATTTAGAACTGACGGTGTGCTAGGAATTTTCCCCTAGGCATTTGTACAAGTGGTTACTTCTATTATCTGTACGGTGATTATGTGGGCCAAAGGCCAAATTGGATGATCTGTTTGGTTATGTGAGGCACGCTAGGGATTTCCCCTAGGTGTCAATGGTATGCTAGGGATTTTTCCCTAAGTACAAGTGATACGCTAGGGATTTTCCCCAAGGTATTAGTAGTGCGCTATAGAGTTTCGTATAGGCATTTGCCATATACCAAGTTGTTACGCTTAGGTGCATTATTTGTCTGTGTAGTATAAAGTGAATCTGTAATACATGTCTTATAGTTTTTTCTTAGAATGCATATGCTTTGGGTTTGAGTTACCTAACTGATTTCTGTCAGCCTGTAATATGTTATTGGAGCAATCAGGTAGGAGAGTTTTTTGTTCATTTTTTTGTACTGCCTGTTTTCTAGATTTGTTATATTTAGCATGTTAAATTATATTTTATGACGTTGAGTTCTTCACCGATAAACTCCACTATTACTCTTACTTATCCCTCACTAAGTCCTTGGACTTACCCCCCCTGTATTTCATAATATCTAAGATAGGGATGGGCTCTGATGGATACCAGGTTTGGAATGAAGTGCATAGTTATTTTGTAATTAAACTAATGCCATAGTTAAGTATGGAACTTGTGAATGTGTAGTTTACCTTAAAGATGTTGTGATATGTAAATCTTATTTTTGAAGGTTGTAGTGTAAGATAGCATTGATGGCATGATCTGTCAAAGGTTGTAACTTAACTAAGCTCCCTGAATCTCTTATGATACATCTATTTTACAGTTTTAATTAGTCTTATTTAAGTTGAATCGGTGTTTGCCTTCAAGATGTTTGAAATTTATGGGTCTTTTGTTGAATTATAACTCTGAGAATTAAGTCTGAATCAGAGTAGTACCTTAGCTTAGGTGCTATCCCGAGGTGAGGTGCCACAGAGGTGGTATCAAAGCCTAGGTTTAGATGACCTATGTATGAACATGTGATAAAACTCATAGTAACCTCTATTTAGGTTATTTCGAATGTGCACTTATGGTAATGACAAGACTGTTAAGTTGTTGCAGGATTGATAGAGAATAGTAGGATCCTAAGGCTTGAGTTTAGATTATATTATTTGATTTTGTTGATACGAAATTCTTAGATTTGTTGCAAGATGGCCAGCAGCTTTGACAAGGAAAAGGCGTCTGCAGATGACCATAACAATGAGACTCTTGAAGATAATATCAAGGAGTTGAAAGAAGAAAGGAAGAACTTTAGAAAGGTCTGTAGAACACTGGAAAAAAAATGCTAAAGGCAACATAAACATCTTCATCAAGCTTGGGAAAAGGTGCTCACTTTGAAAGGAATGCTGGGTGCCCAGGATTACCTACAGATCGGGTTGTGGGTGACCTTGCGTAGGAGCCCCTTCGAGTTAGTATAGTTGAGGCACATATTCAAAAAATTCAAAACCTGTAGGCTAAAATAGAAGCTTTATTTCGAATGTCATAGGCTCATTATAGGAGGTTAGTTGAATCTCCCCACTCTAGAATTTGTATAGCTCCTATACCTAATTATGTTCAAGGACGGCAACAGGGAGATCAACCTATTAGGGAACAGATACCCATGGTTGAGGTAGATGTAGAAGAATCAGAAGAGGAACTTGAAGAAGCCTCTAATGCTGATCCCATTCCCAAGCCCTCAGTGGTAACACCACTCGAGATCGACTATGAAAGAGATGGAATAGACCTAGATCTTGAGTGGCATGATTTTGATTAGTAAGGAGTTGATGAGTTGGACGTAGTATCTGACATCACTGATGAGGAAGGTTAGATCTAGGTTTTGGTGTCATAAGTATCATAGTATGTTAGTAGGACAGTAGTCATGATGTCGTTTAACTATCAAACCTTGTAACCCCGGCTGATAACTTCATAACTATGACTAATATCATCTTTTTCCCTCTTTTTCTTCTTCTTATACCCTATCATTTTTTTTATGACTAGGTGTATTGTTAGCATAGCCAATTTTACTACTTTTAAACTTGTATATACGCTTATGTGATCTTGTTATTGCTAACTTATATTATGATGATGTATGACTTTTGGGAAAATTGTTTTAAATCTTTCTTTCCTGTTATGAGTTTTGGAAGTTTACTTAACTTATATTGTTTTCTTTATCAGAACTTGAATTGTTTGATGGTTGTTAAGAATTAGGGTGTTGATTTCAATTTCCAAATTATAGGTTGAGATAAATCCTAAAATCTTGAGACTATGATGGCATTTTGCAGCAGTGCCCTTAGACCTATGCTACCTTGATTTGGTCTATGAGGAAGATCTCCTAGGTAGCAATTTCAAGACCATCGTGCTCCCAGACAAGGGGTTCTGACTTATTCTCGAGCTGAGCAGAGAGAAGAGGTATCACAATCTCCTTCAATTGGGTAGCCAATGGGCCCTGCGTATCAGAGAGTACTAGAAGTCAGGCCACAAGCTCAACCTATGGCTGACGACCAAGCTTTAGAAAGATTTCTTCATTTTTAGCCCCCTATGTTCCATGGAGAACCAGATGACAGAAAGGCCGAAGAATAGGTTGAAGACTTTGAGGTCATATTCAATACTTTATGCTACCCCGACAAACAGAATGTGCAGTTCACCACATTTCTCCTGGCAAGACCTGCTAGAAGTTGGTGGAAATGATAGATCATTATTGGGCAGCATTAGGAACCCAGAGGACAAGGGACAATTTCACTAAAGAATTCATGGATAAGTATATACCTCTAGTGGTCAAGTAGTCTAAGGAATGTGAGTTCATGAACTTGATTTAAGAAAACCAGACTGTTAGTCAGTATGAAGCAACCTTCAGCATACTTATACAATATGCGCTCTATGTTTAGAATGATGAAGGTTGACAAATTCCATGGTTTATTCAAGGATTACGGCCTAAAGAATTCCTCGAGTAGATGGGATAGTGAATTGGGCTTAAGATAAGGTACAAGCACTGTGTAGATTATGTGGGTCAGCTGGTCATGAGGAAGCGAACTACTGGAAAAAATAAGGTAAATGCCTACGATGTGATAGTAGCCAGCATCTTCTAAAAGATTGCCCAAGGAAGAAAAGCCTAATTCTGATAGATAAAGGAAAGAATAAGATCCAGGCCTGTGCCTATGCCCTAACTAGAGAAGACGCATCGAACCCCAATGAGGTAATAAAAGGTATGATTACTATCTCCAAAATTCTTGGTAAAGTATTATATGATCCCAATACTTTCTATTGTTTTATATCTATTGAATTCTCCAAAAAAATGAATATGAAACTTGAAACCATGGCGTATCAAGTAGAAGTGAGAACACCTTAGGAGTAGGATTAGTCATTGATATCATGTATCGAGATTGCTAGATTATGATTGAAGACCGAGTGTGTCCAACTAATTTAATATAGATGCCCATCTAAGGGTATGATGTATTCTTGGAATGGATTGGCTGTACAACCACCAAAGACAAGTGAATTATTTTACTAAGTGCATTACACTCAGAGGAGGGATGTTGATATCTTCACATCTTTTTGTAGATAAAACTGCTCTGATACTGATCATATCAGCTATAAAAGTTAGATAGATTCTAAATGAGGGTGGGCAAGGATTCCTAGCATACCTTATCAACAAACCTCAGGACAAAATCATGATTGAAGAAATAGAAGTGGTAGTGAAATACCCTAAGGTATTTCTTAAAACGTTAATCTCGTTACCTCTGAAGTGAGATAGAGTTTGTTATTCGCACTCTCCTGGGAGCTACACCATTTTACAAAACTCCGTATCAGATGGTGCCTACCGAACTTAAGGAATTGAATAATCAACTATAGGAGTTGTTAGAGAAGAAGTTTATCAGACCTAGCACGTCTTCTTGGGGAGCTCCGGTGTTATTTGTCAAGAAAAAAGATGGGCCTTTGAGGATGTGCATCAATTACCAAGAATTGAACAAGGTCACCATCAAGAATAAGTATTTACTACCCTATATGGAAGAGCTATTTGACCTCCTGCAGGGATCAAGAATCTTCTCGAAGCTGAATTTGAGGCAGGAGTATTACTAGCTAAAAATTAGAAAAGAAGATATACCCAAGACTATTTTCAATTCTCAATATGGCTATTAGGAATTTGTGGTGCTGCCGTTCGACCTAACTAACACCCCAGTAGCATTCATGGATTTGATGCACCAGATATTCAGACCCTATTTAGATTAATTTGTGGTCATCTTCATTAATGATATCTTAGTTTTCTATAAGTCCAGTGAAGAGCACAGAAAGTACTTACACATAGTTCTGAAAATGCTAAGAGAACATAAGACGTATGCTAAGTTCAGTAAGTGTGAGTTCTAGATAGAGAAAGTAACTTTCTTAGGTCATGTAATCACATAAAATGGGATAGACGTTTACCCCTACAAGGTAAAAAAGATTGTCAATTGAAAAAAAACATGTGAATGTTACAGGGATTAGAAGCTTTTTAGGATTGGTCGGTTGTTACCGAAGATTTGTTCAAACCTTCTGCAAGATAAACAGCCCGTTAACCAAGTTAACCTAGAAAAATGAATTGTTTGTTTGGAATGAGGAATGTGAAAAAAGCTTCCAAGAACTGAAGAACCATCTGACTACGGCTTCAATCTTAGCTCTCCCAGATGGGTTGAAAGATTTTGTAGTTTATACAAATCCCTCATATAAAGGATTAGGATGCGTGTTGATGTAGAAAGTGCATGTTATTGCCTATACATCTAAAAGCTAAAACATCATGAGGAAAACTACCCCACACATAATCTGGAGTTGACGGTGGTTATTTTTGCATTGTCAAAATAGAGGCACTACCTTTATAGGGCTACATTTGAAGTGTACACAGATCACAAAAGCTTTAAATATCTATATTCACAAAAATATTTGAACATAAGACAACGAAGATGGATGGAATTCCAAGAAGATTATGAATTTTTCATTAATTATCATCCTAAAAAAGCAAATGTAGTAACAGATTCTCTAAGCTGGAAGGTAGGAATGACTCATCTACAAGGCGCAAAGATATCAGAAAAGTTGAAAGCAAATTCCATGATAAGATTACAACAACAAGTCTGGATTGTAGGAGTAAGAGTACAACCTGAACCATATGAAGAAATTCGGCAAGCTCAAGCCTGAGAGAAAGGAATATTGAAATAGAAAGAAATGATTAGAAGTTTTGGAGATTCTAAGTTTGGCACGGATAACCAAGGTACCTTACTTTATCAAAAAAAAATATGCATACTAGAAAAGTTGAAATGAAGGCTATTAGAAGAAGCACATCAAGCAAGGTACACCAGACATCCAGAAGGAATAAAGATATATCAAGACTTGAAGAAGCAATTCTGGTAGAACGGGATGAAGAAGGATTTAGCTGTTTTTGTGTAGAAATGCTTAACCTGCCAGTTAGTGAAAACAGAACACCAGCGACCGTCAAGATTGTTGCAACCACTTCCCATCCCAGACTAAAAATGGAAACAAGTGACTATGGACTTTGTGATCGGTATACTAAAGGCTAGAGGAGGTTATGATAGTATTTGGATAGTAGTGGATCGATTAATAAAGTCCTCACATTTTCCACCAATCAAAACTAACTATAAGGTCGAGAAATTAGCAGAATTATACATTAAGGAGATTGTAAGATTGCATGGAATCCTAATTAGTATTGTGTATGATTAGGACCCAAAATTCACATCAAAACTTTGGAAAGGTTTATAGAGACATCTAAGAACAAGATTGCAATTTAGCTCATCTACTCATCCTTAGATTGATGGACAGTTGGAAAGAGTTATTCGAATTTTAGAGAATATGTTGCAAGCTTACATTTTGGATTTTGGTAGAAGTTAGACTCGACATCTACCTCTGATTGAATTTGCCTACAACAATAGCTATCAATCCGTTATTCAAATGACACCATATGAAGCACTTTACTGTCAGAAGTGTAAGTCCCTACTATATTAGGATTTAGAGAAATGTAAAGGTACTACTGAAGAGTCTCCAGGAATTATAAGGCCTAAACAGATCCAAAAGGCTATAGAAAAGGTACATCTTATAAAATAATGAATGAAGGTTGCTCATGATCGATAGAAAAGTTATGCTGATAGACGAAGGAAGGATCTGGAATTTAAGGTTGGCGATCAAGTGTTTCTCAAGGTATCGCTACAAAAGGGGTTAGAAGAATAGGCAAATGTGGGAAACTTAGTCCAAGATATGTTGGGTCATATGAAATATGCGAAAGAATTAGACCCGCAGCTTATCGCCTGGTGTTACCCTAGAGTTTAGCCAAAATACATGACGTCTTTCATGTGTTGTAGCTATGCAAGTATTACCCAGATTCATCGCATGTCATATCTCATGAGCACATGGAACTAAAAGACAATTTGACATACAAAGAGCAACCAGTTCATAACATAGATAAAAAGTTTTGAGAACTTAGGAATCAAAAGATTCCTAAGGTGAAGGTGTTGTGGTGCAATCTAAATGTTGATGGAAGTAACCTGGGAGCAGGAGGATCTCATGTGCTAACAATATCCTAAGCTGTTTCAATATCCAAGTGAGAATCTAGGGACTAGATTCCTTTAGAGGGAAAGGTCTGTAACATCCTTAGAATTTTATTAATTTTATTTACAATATATGATTTTGTCATTTTTTGAAAATTTTATGAATTTCATATTATTAATTATTTTAAAAAATTTTGTGGGTTAAATTATAATTTTTAGAGACTTAATTGTGTAAATTTTTGAATAATTTAGGGTTTCCATGAAATACCCTAAGTTAATTGGGGTTATTCATAATTTTTCTAAAACTTTTGGGCATGATTGCATAACTTAAATTTTTGAGGGACTAAAATAAAAAAAAATTGAAAAATGGGAATTGATGAAAATGGGCATAATTTCCTTTCCCTCATTTCCTTCCCTGTTTTCATTTCTTTCTTTTCCCTTTCCTTTCTTTTCTTTCTTCTTTTTTTTCTCGACCGAAGACCACCATCTCCGGCGAGCTCTCTAGTGACACCCCCTCAGCCAACCTACCCCATCAAATTGTTCCTCACAACACCACCTTTCACTCCCAGCCACACATATACACACACGGTGAAAAAGCACCGACAACGAAATTAAGAGAAAATCCACTTTGTGGGTCTTTTATTTTCTGACCACTGGATAGCCAAAACTCAACTCTGAATGGATGGTTGGGAAGACCACAGCTCAAGGAGTGCAACCATGTTCTTGTATGGAGACTTTGATGACGACAAAGCAGTGATCGAAGAGCGGCGGCGAGGAGAGAAAATTGAGGCTGTTTTGACCTATTCTAGTAGCTACGAACCTTGAAACGTGAAATTGAAGGTAGTATTGGGATCTTCTCATCAAGAGAAACATTTCTGCAGTGGTATTTCATTTTTTGATGGTAGCGAATGGCGGCCGGAGGTGGCAGAAAGGCAGTGTCTTCTCCTCGATGCAAAGAACAATATGGTGTTATCAATTTGTGATTCTAGACCCTCAATGGTGAAATTTGAATTAATGTTTGATTGTTGCATTGTATATATATACATGCATGCATGCAAATATTGTACCTTATCTAGAACTAGCCTTTGAGATGATATGTGTGCCTATATGAATTGATTACCCATGCGAGGAATATGGAATTGGGAGATACGAACTTTGGACTTAATTTGTAGATGATACTAAGTTGAATGTTAATTATGATATTGGAAACTATTATGGGTTAAATGGTGTTTGAAATGGAAATTTGACTAGAGATTAATGTATATGTATTGCTTAAGATTGTAATGCCTTGATTTTGTTATAGTAGAAATTATGTTATTATGGAATTAATTTGGACTGTCGTAGATAATTTGAAAATGTTGATTTTGGATAATTTTGTGAAGAAGGATATTAATCTATATCATCTGGATAGATAAGGCAATAGAATGCTTGATGCATTTTTAGAAGGCTACTAAGGTTGAACAAGAATTTTGATTCTTGGAATATTTTCCTAATTAGGTGATGACGAGTTGGGCATTGATGAGTAGTAGATTTTGGCTTTGATTGTTGCTGATTGAAACTACAAGAGATAAAGGTCTACCAATCGATACTTACTTTGTTTAAGCTTACACGTAAATTGTTGGACCCTGTGAGAGTCTACCTATCGGTACTTACTTTGTTTAAGCTTACTCATAAATTATTGTACCCTGTGAAAGCCTGCTAATCTGGCACTTTTCTCTTTATCAATTAATTGTGATGAGCCTCTCTGTAGGTTTTTCTATTTTATACGTACTCAAATTTTTTTGAGAATTGATCTGTTATTTGTTATCGATTATCTGATTTGAACACCCCTATGAGGCTTGTCTTTGATATTGATTCTATTTCCTATCTATTCTGGTGTCCAAAACCTCTATTTGTTGTTTGCTATTCTAATATCTGTCTGTCTCATATCTGTACTGTCTATACTATATTTGTTGCCTTATTGGCATATCTACTATCTATTTTGTGTTTATTGGCTATCCTAGCTTATCTATGTTATGTTTATTACTTTTTATTACCTTAGCGGCATTTTTGTTCTATTATATTCTGTACGATTTGATCTAGAGCCGACGGTGTGTTAGGGATTTTCCCCTAGGCATCTGTACAAGCTGTTACTTCTATTATCTGTATGGTGATTATGTGGGCTAAAGGCCAATCTAGCGATCTATTTGGTTATGTAGGGAATGCTAGGGATTTCCCTTGGGTGTCAACAGTACGCTAGGAATTACACCTTGAGTGCCAACTATATGCTAGGGATTTTTCCCTAGGTAAAAGTGATACGCTAAGGATTTCCCCTTAGGTATCAGTGGTGCTATAGAGTTTCGTTTAGTCATCTGCCATATACTAATCTATTATGTTTAAGTTTATTATTTGTCTGCCTAGCATAAGGTGAATCTGCAATGCATGTCTTACAGCCTTTTCATGGAATGCATATGCTTGGGGTTTGAATTACCTAACTAATTTCTGTCTACCTATAATCTGTTCTTGGAGTAATAAGGCAGGAAAGTTTCTTGTTAGCTTTTTTGTACTACCTATTTTCTGGATTTATTATATTCAGCATGTTTAAATAATGTTCTATCAAGTTAAGTTCTTCCTTGATAAACTCCACTATTACTCTTAATTATCCTTCACTAGGTCTTTGTAGCGATGACACCCGAGCGGGGCAGGGGTGAGGAGTACTCCTCCATCCCCGTCCCCGAGCCCTACTTGTTCCCTTATCCCCATCCTCAATCCCCATCATGGGGAATTTCCACCCCCCCATCCCCATTCCTTAACCCCCGTGGGGATCCGCGGGGATCCCCAAAATTAATTTATTTATTTTTATTATGTATACAATTGATTAAAAAATAAAAAATAACCTGTATACACATGATTAAAGCAGCTCTAAATCGTAATTTTAAGTACAATTAATTTTCAATAATAACATATTTTCAGCAATAAATTCAAAAATTTTGTATATTTTCAGCTATAAATAGCAAATTAAGGCTAACAAGTCATCATCTCCTAAAATAAAAATAAGTTAATTTTAGTCCTAATTAAAGCAAAAGGTCACACTTAATTTATTTATATTTTATGAGTAATAAATTTTTATAAATTATATGAAATTACTAAAAAGTATAAAAGAATAATATATATATATATATACATATATTATTTAACGAGGATGGAGACAACGGGGTGGGGAGTATGATCCCCATACCTATCCCCACAATAGCCTTGGGGGGGATTTATTCCCCATCCCTATCCCCACGGGGGAAAATTCCCCAAATTCGAGTCCCCAAATTCGAGAATCCCTACAGGAACCCCAAAAATGGGGATTATTTTGCCATTCCTAGGTTCTTGGACTTACCCCCTCTGTATTTCATAATATCTCATACAGGGATGGGCTTTGATGGGTGCCAGGTTTAGAACGAAGTGTGTGGTTGTTTTCTAATAGAACTAATGCCGTAGTTAAGTATGGAACTTGTGAATGTGTCATTTACCTTAGAGATGTCGTGATATGTAAATCTTATTTTGAAAGTTGTAGTGTAAGATGCAATTAATTGCATGATCTGTCAAAGGTTGTAACTTAACTAAGTTCCCTAAATCTCTTATGATACATATGTTTTGCGGTTTTAATTAGTCTTGTTTAAGTTAAATTAGTGTTTCCCTTCGAGACGTTTGAAATTTTTGGGCCTTTTGTTGAATTACAACTCTAAGAATTAAGTCTAAATCAGAGTAGTGCCTCAATTTAGGTGCCATCCCGAGGTGGGGTGCTATATTTTTTATATTTATCATCTTTCATTCATGCTTTTTCAGTTGCGTTGATCTGAGAGAGTTAAAAAAAATGTTGTAGCATTGGTACTTTAACTATTGAATAGGTTAGTTCATTAATATACTTTAAGGTTTTGATTTTGTTTATTTGAAATGAGGGCTTTGATATTTATCGTCTCTCATTTATGCTTTTTTAGTTGCGCTGATCTGAGAGTGTTAAATAGAAGTTGTAGTATTGGTGCTTTCATTGTGGAGGTTAGTTCATTATTATTCATTTGTGGTTTTAATTTTATTGATATGATTTGGTGATATGTTATAGAATGTGTTCTTTTCTTTCTTATTAAATATTCATGTTAGCTAACAAAGGGTATATACATTAAAAGAAACTTATTAATGTATTGTTTTCTGTAGTTTATTTTATTTTATTTTAATTTTGTTTGTTGAGATTTCTTGAATTTTAGCATTATGTTTTTGGATTCTTAATTGGCTTTTATGTAAAACGAAACTTTTGTCGTTATTATTCTATTGGATCATGATTTAGTTATGTTCCAGCTTTTGAGTGGTAGTGAGTTTGTTTTTATCTTTGTAGTAGAATTATTGAGGAATTAAAGGTAATAATATAATATTTTATTTGAAAATAAGTAACTGTAGTATTCTCATTTTATGTAAGAATAATATTTAAGTACTTTTGACATATGGTTAGGGAAAATAGCATGCGTTATTAAAATTAGTAATAATCACATGAAGTTTATATTATGCTATTGTCTTGATTTAATTTTTTAAAAACAATTAAAATATTAAATGTTTGTTTGTTTTATTGTTAATAAGATTAAGGATGTATGTGTAGGTAAAGTAATTAACAAGTATATTGCTTAATCAAGCTATTCTTAAAACTTCATTTTTTATATTTACATTTGAAATTTTGAATCATTAGTTTTTGGTGAATTAAATTTTGTTGTAAGAATTTAGAAGTTTATGAGTCTAAGTTAGAATAGCATAAATTATATTATATTGTTGTTTCATTATTATGAGATTATTATCTAAATAGTTTAATCGAGTTTAAGAGAAGTATAATGTTATAAAATTTAGAACATGTATAAAAGAGTTTGTTATCGTAATAATAATGTATTTCACTATTTATCATAAGTTGCAAGTAATAATTTCATGTCAAATAGCGAATATGTGTCTAACACCCCAAATTCTAAAATCCTAAAATAAAATGTGAAATTGATAAGTTTAGCTAGAGAATTAAAAGTTTGAGGACTTCAGAATAATTAAATTTGGATCCAATTGCCCTAAAACAAAAATGTAAGGGGTCAATGTGTAAGGAATAAAAGATGGATGACTTAATTGAAACCTAGGGGCCAAACTAAAAGTAGTGTAAAACTTTAGGGGGGCAAATTGAAGTCGGTCAAAGAGTGTTGGGGTCAATTTGTAAAGGCTAGAAAATAGTTTTATATATAGGATTAAGGACTAATCTTTATCTAAATTGCAAAACCTACCCCAAACCCCACCCAACCAATGAATAACTAAAAAATTGCTAGAAATGCTAAAACTAACCCTATAGAAAGTTTCTTCTTAACACAACATCTCAACCATACCAAACATAACTGAAAACACAAGCGAAACCAATAGGAAATTTGAAGGCAATGGATGCCGATGGTGGCGAAGGCAGTTCTACCACTTCCAGCAGCAGAATAAGGTGGGAAATAGAGGGGTTCTAGTTGGAATGTTATGGGCAACATGATGGTGGAGCCAATTCGGTGAAATAGCAAGTGGCAGTGGAAAAATTAACATAGTAGTGCAATGGTGGTGAGTTAGGGTTTCACGCTGATTTTAGCTCAATTCGCCAATGTGAAGGAGGCGGAATCAGAAATTGAATAGGGCATTTTGTTAGGCTCGATGAGAAGTGTCTGCTGGTGGTAACAATTCCATCTCTAGCAAAAGGGCATAGCGGTGGCAGTGCTATGGCAGCAATATGACAAAAAGCTCAAAATGTGATTTTAAGTTCATCTAGGTTATTCTTGGCTTGAGATTGGATCTCAATTCAATTCAATTTGGGTAAATTTTATATTGAATGCTAAATTCGATAGATTTTTATGATTCTAATTTAATGTTTATCGTTCTGCCTTTGCACTTGAAGGGTAATCTCTGTCTGGCCCGAGGAAACCTTTGCATGCCTTCATTACCTTTTGGGAGTCCTACGCCCCATAGAGATTATTAAAATATAATTTGACTAACAGTGACAATTGATTTTGTAAGTGCTGAGTTGAAAATTAATTGTAAGATCTAAGCTTAGTAAGTTAAGATATATTGATTTAAATCTATGTTCTGGGACTTAATAACATGAATTGTTGTAAATGAGGAAGAATCGAGCTTAATTTAAAGATTAAGTTATAGGAATAGTAGAACGAAAATAAATTATCAAATTTGGACCTAATAAACTAGGAAACTTCAACTAATATATAAACCTGGATCCTTATTTTGTGCTATAACATAAGTAAGGTTATGAATGGGGCTTGTTGGGGACAACCATGGCTTAAAAAATTGGACCAAATGATTAGACCGATCGAACCATCGACCAGCTGACGAACCAGTCTGATTTTCTTAGAAAATCAAAAAAATAATAAAAACACCCCATTTAGTTAAAACTATTCAGATTGGTGGTTGGACCATTTGAACTGATGAACCATTCATGGTTTTTTTTTAATTTAATTTTTAACAAAATTAATATTTTTTTACTTTTTCATTTTTTGGTCTAGGTACAAAGTTTTAAGGCTAAGGTACATCTCCATAAGCTATCTAAAAAGTTTAAAAAAATTGTACACAAGAAAAAAAAAGCCTTACTTTGGACTTTAAGAGTTGAGATATTTAAATTGTGGTGATCATTTATAATATGAATTGTGAAATTTAGATTGTGAAGTTAGATAATATCATTTAAGCTCTTTATGTTTTATATTTTGGTATTTTATTAATTTTTAAGTAATATATTTTGGTATTTTATTAATTTTTAAGTAATATATATAATATAAATATGTATATATATATATATTGGAATACTAAATGAGACTACAATAATGTGGATCGTATCAGTAATCCATTCATCAACTAATGAGTTAAGAATTACCACATTTAATTATCTTAAGCATTAAGATATGAGATCAAGAGTGCTGAAATTGTGTCAGAATAATCTTAAGTTTGATAAAGACATTAACTATATTTATACTTAAGATTTAGAGGATTGATAAGATAATAACTTGAGTTATCTTATGATAGTTTTCGGTTTGACTAGGAAACTAGAACTTGAGCGACCATACAACTTGGGATTCCTCTGTATTTACCAAGTGAGTTTATACTAGATAATGCAAGATTTCCTTGCTGGGGAAAGAACATATATACTTGGTAATATAACCTGGTCACTTGATCCTTTTCATTCGATATGTTGCGAAATTCACCACACATTGCCATTTTATGTTGATTATAATTCATGTTGATCTTTATTCATGTTGCTTTACCTAAAATTGGTGATCATGTTAGGGAAAACTAAAAAAGGATTTCAAAATACATGTTCTATTATTGCAATGACTATTATCTTGGAATGAACTTGATATTAATCACTTGATTGCTTGTTTATTGTGGCAGATTGAAATGTTAGTTGAAATGCTATTGGACATGTTACATGATATATATGGAGATAAGTATACCCTTGGGGGTGGGCTTTGGGATTGATTACGAAAGATGATTGGATGGAATAAATTGACGGTGACTAATCTTTCAGCTGATACTCGTACATGTTGTACATATAACTCTGTCTTATAGCCAACTAGAGGTGGTTGTCTATGAGCAAGCAAGGCATGTAGCTAGCCATGCCTAACACTTGCTTGCTTGTCCTTGCCGATCACTTGGAATTGGAGGAATAAAGATTTTTGTATTTGTGAAAGTGAGGTGACAAGGTAGGAAAACCACCACCAACAAAATTGTGAAAGTGTTTATTAATTTATTCTTGATTAATTTTGCTAGTCAACTGTATTCCTTAATATGTTGACTTTTTGGTCACACTTGAGATTTAAATTTCTACAAAAAGGCAATGAATCTTGTGAAGTTTCCTCACTGGTATCGGATGGTGGTGATACAGAACACTTTAAACTTGGACTAAAAGCTTCTCTCATGAATTTTGAAATTTTTAATACTTCTACTTATTTTCTATATAATATTTGAGAAATTGTTATTATGTTGTTATTGTTGGAATAACTCACTAAGTCATTCGAACTTACATTATTTTATTATCATTTTCCATTCTTGACTACAAATGAGACTAAGTGACGAAGATAGACTAACCTAGGTGACAAATAGGGTAATGAAGGTGGTAGAAGTACTAAGTGTAATTTATGATATTTCAGTTCATAGTTGAACATCTGCTGGATGTTGCTTGTAAAAATTAAATACTTTGGATTTTGAGAAATATATTTCCTATTATTCAAAAAGCTTGTGATATAGAATGGGTAGCACCTCGATTGGGAGCAAACGCCTCTCAATTGAGGAGCTACAATGTGAATTTCTATTAATGAATTAAGATATGGTAGATTTTAGTAGTAATAGTTATAATTATAATAATATTAGTATTCTTTCTGATACTATTGATTATGATAGATGTTGTTAAATGTTATTATGTTTAATCTCTATTGTAATAATATTAGTTGTTCTAAATTATAAAATAATTTTGTCATGTTGTTGTAAGAATAACATTTAAATCATTTAGATGCTTTTATTGAAAGTATAAAGTTATAGAAACCAGAATATGTAAGCAATTGGTTCTTACAATAGTAATTTGATAATTTATGTAACTATATTAATAAATCTATTAATTATATGTAAAGTGATAAATAGTTGAATCTATGTTAAAGAAAGAAATGACAATTATATTTGAAGTGTTTGTAATCCTTTTGTGAATTTAAGCTAGCTTGCAGAAATCTGTTTTTCTATTTTCATGTGTTTCATTTAGTTGTCTATTGAAATGTCATTAATAAGTTTATTTCTCTTTTTAAATATAATTAATTATAATTGTGAGCTAAAATATTTAACTATTTGAGACAATGTTTTAGTTGCAATTTGCTGTTTTTGTGGGCACTTGTTGCAGTTCTTGAATTGTAATGTCTGGTACGTATTTTTCATTGATAAACTCAATTATATTTTGGGTGAATTACATCCATACCCCTTGAAGTTTGGTCTAATTATAGAAAAATTTTCATTGTTTTGAAAATTATATTTACCCTTCCGAAATTTGAAACTAAAATGTAATGCTGATGGAAAGTGCAAAATGATCACAATGCCCTTCCATTAAAAATTAAAAAAATAAAATAATTGACAGAAATATCAAAAGACAGAAATACCCTTGAACCTATTTGTCATATTTTTAAATTTATGAGGTTTATTTGATATGTTTTTAATCACCTTTAATTTTTCAAAAATTTAAATTAATATCCTTAGATAATATATTTCTATTAATCTTGAGTTGCATACTTAATAATGATTAAATAGAAAACATATATAAAATAGTTTATTAAATTTGAGCAATAAATAAATAAAATAAGTAAAAATAAAAAACTAAAATTTAAATACATTATCTTATACAACATAATTTTAATAATTTTAAAAGTGATTTACTTTAATAATTTAATTAAATTTATTTCTTATTTCAAAAATAAAATAATTAAATGAAAAATATAAATTTAAATCATTACTTTACTATAATGTAAAGGTGTATATATATATATAATATATATATAAGTATACAATAAATATATATAACACACCATCCACCACCCAACCCTTATCCCTCCCTTGGGATGCTGCCTAGCCATGGCCAACAGCCTCCTGACCAGGCAACCAAATCTAGCCATGGTAGTGAGCTCGCTGCCATGGTCAGGAGCCGATCATGGCCTAGCCATGGCCAACGACTAGCTCCTAGCCTGACTTAAGTCTTCTTTTTTTTCATTCTTTAATAAATTTTAAAGAATAAATTTTAATAAATTCTTTACTTATCCTTTTTGTTTATAATTTTTGGTTATTTATCTTTTTATCAATAAATATATTTAATTAGTTATTTTAAATATTTGTTATTTAATATTGTTAAGTATATGACTTAAAATGCTAATTATATGTTTTAGTCCTAAAAAAAACATTAATTACAAATAATTTTATTGAATAAATTATTTATTTATTTATTTTAATCAATAAATATTTTTAATTAATCATTTTACATATTTATTATTTAATATTATTAAGTATGTAATTTAAAATGATAATTAATTAAAAATATTTTGGTCCTAAAAAAATATTAATTACAAATAAACCCTTGAAAAATTTGAAATCTTACAATACCATTCTTGAGGTATTTTCATCCATGAAAAAAGGTCAAACCTAGTAAAAAATGAGGTCGGGTACGATAAAGGCATTTTTAAAATTTCATCTATATTTTTTAACAACACCAAGTCAAAACCCTAACGGCAACTAATGGTGGAGGTAAAATGTTGGATGGCAACAAACATTAAGTGGGTAAATATAATTTTCAAAACAAGAAGGATATTTTTTTCGTAATTAGGCCAAACCTCAAGACGATATGAATTTAATTCACCCTTGTATTTATGATAACATCATTTTACTTTCTTCATATAGGGTTTACCACTTGCTTTTACTGTATCTCGATCATACAATTTGAATATTAAAATATACATACACTGTGATAACAGAGCCTAGTCAGTGTTATTAGTACAGAAACAATAGTGAACAGATGGGAAGATGGGATGATGTTGTTAGGGCACACAAATTAAAACTTGGATTCCAAATCCTTGTACAACATACAAGGAAAAATATAGTTGATGCTAGAATTTTTTATTCAAATGGAAAAGAAATAAAATATGCTTGGACTACTACCATTTGCGCGGCAACGTTGAACCAAGCAATTGAAGATGCTCATCTGAAACGTAGAGGTAATTTTTCTATTTTTTTTCTCAATTAAATATACTTTTTTTTTGAATTTATATTATATTAATAAGAAGAGGAAAAGAAA
>JACGDI010003094.1:1233458-1249842 GCA_014898725.1 Jacaranda copaia
ATGTCTAAGCCGGACAAGGAAGTGTTTGCATCGAGAAAGCCAAGGAGTGCAGTTGACTTTTATGCACTGCCAGTTGTGCGGAATAATTATACCATCAACAATTGGAGTAAGATATGTACGATTATATGATCTGGTACAACTTACAAGAGAAAAATTATTTTGGCTTCCAGCAAAATTTGTAACAATAATTATTAATGTATAGGTACCTACTCAAGTCAAGAAGTTTTATATACACGACTTATCAACTAATTTGGAAATCAATATTGACTCGAAAAAAAAGAAGATATTTCTGTTCAAAATTTGGTTGATGACAAGAACTTGAGACCATTCACATGTTTGATCCAAGTGGGACAGAAGTATACCACAATTTTTCTTGTGTTGCTCTTTGGCGTCTGTCTCAAGATATAAATTTATAATTCTCCACATTTCTGTTAGTTTGTTAAGTTTTGTTGATTAATTTCTAACTGTAATTGTTATGATATAGATTTTTAAAGCTTTTTGGTATTAAGAATGCACCATGTGCTTAGCTTGCATTGATTATATATTTGTAACATTTTATGTGTTTCCTAGAATGTTTTCAGATACTAAATGTTGGATTGGTATTTTCTTTTATAATTTTAAAAAATATATGTTCTTTAGATTATATAGTCTGTTTTGCATAGTTATTTAACATTTTTAATTCATTTTATTAATAATTAATTTTTATGAAGTACCCATTATCAAAACGTTTTTTTCATAAAACACTGCCTCTATGTTATAATTACGATTCTAAATAATTTATTTAACATTTAAATATCATTGATTTTTTAAAAGTGCTATTTGTAGAGCAGAATGTATAACATTTTTATGCCTTATGCAAGAAAAAGGTTATTCAACTTCTATTTTATATTTAAAGCTATTTGGTAATTTAATTTTTTTGTCTATTTCTTTTTACGAATTTATATCAATTTATTTTCATTGCAGAATATATATTTTGTTATCATTTTTTTTTTGTTTTGCTAATTTGCTGTCAAATATTTACATCTTCTATTTTTATTAGTTTTTTTAAATTATTTTAGTAAATTTTTAACATTAATTTACAACTAAAATTTAATAATTAATTAAATAAAATATATATTTTTAATTATGTCAACGATCACGGTATCGCATCTTGTGCGGCACGCCTACACTAGTACTATTATATGCAAGAATATTCTTCCCACAAAAAATATTTTACAAGCACTGCAATGCCAAAAGTATCCTACAACTATTTTTCATTAATTTTCAATTATATCAATGTACAAAACAACATAATTTAAAAAAAAAAAAGTATTCTCTCTCATCTTATGCCGTTTGGATGCCTAGTATATCATTTTGAATATTTTTCGTATTCTACCATATGGCACAATATTGTAATAAAAATCACGAAAGAATATTTTATTTTCAGCCAACATAAAATAAATTTCAGCCAAATTTTCAATTTTTAGGCCAAAACTTCAAAATTTCATATCAATATTAATTTAAATTCATCTTTTTTAAATTAATACCATTTCAAATCATTATTTCTACTCAACAAGATGATCTAAAGTCATAAAATGAAATAAAAAATGTTTTAATTTTTCTCACAAACTACTTATGCATTTTTCCCTAAATTTTAGCCATATAATCTATATATGGTAAAAAAATTCTTGCAAATTTTTTACGTTTAGAAATAACAAATTTTTATTTTTTCCCTCGAGCATAAAATAATGTTATACGATTTGATCAAATAGATGCGCAAGAACGAGCCCTTGCAGCTTTGGTATCACTAGTGAAAATAATTTTATATAAAATAATATATATTCAGTTGGGAGAATGTAGTTGACTGTTGCACAACAGAAATTTTCGAATTTCACCCCAAATTAAAATTTCCGTACAAGCCTTTGCGTACATATAAACTCTAAGTTTCTTGATTCAAATGGCTTCTAAGCACTCCCTACTCTCCTATAGAATTGCTGCTAGAGCTTTCATTACTGTAGCTTCCTAAATAAGCAATAGGCCCATAATAAATATTTCAAACTTATCAAAAATAATAGCGGATTTCAACTTAAATAAACCTCAACAAGAGTTGTCAGAGATAGTAGCATACTTCAACTTAACCAATTCCACAAAACAATATTTACAAACCTTAGGTGATCCCATAACATACAACATAAGTGATAAGTACATACCATCAGTAGTTCCAAAATGTTCAACATAATGTTCAAAATGTAGGGGGAAAATCAACTCAACAAATTGTAATTTAACAATAAGAATAGGAATAGATCGGATATAGGCAATCAAAAATTAGTCTACAAATAGATTAATTACAAACAATCAGGAATAGTGACAGGCATTAACAAGTTCAAAATTTTTAGTGGGTACTAGCTCGGGAGTTGTGACTATCGGCTCAAATGGCCCAAAATTGTCTCAACTAGATTAGTTCAAGGGGAATGGTCCATCTCAACCGAATTAATTCAGGAGGAAATACAGACGACTCGTTCGACCTGGACAACAACTTGATATAGACCGAGAAACTTCACTACCTTTATTACTCCATGAGCAGGGTACAACAATCTGACTATAGTCAAAATAAGGATCAAGCAGAACAAACACGTCAGATTTACCTTATCATTAGTTCCAAGCTTATGGCTTATCCTATGCACACAGTAGGGATTAACATCCCATTACTTAATCTAAGAGTTTTACCCTCATAGAGGTATATAAGTTAAATTAACCAATCACAAGCAAGTACACAATCAAGTACAAATTCCAACAAATATGAGCAAGTACAGTTCAAGCACATTTAACCTTTATAGGGTTTTTTCCATAAGAACAAATAGAATAATCGAGGCTAAAGTGGCAAACCCTCACCTTCGTAGTCTCAGAAACTACAATCATCGTCAGTAGTCTATTGGTCTTTGGGTCCCAATTCCATGTCACGTAATCCAAAAGAGTATGTTTATAGTTAAAATCCACATTCAACCTTAATTCTTACAAGTATACTTATCAATATTCCAAATTCACTAATTACCTACTTAACATAATAGTTTTAAGGCTTAATTGGTACTATCAATACGAATTTGCTAATTAACCACTAATATAGAAATAGTCATGGGATTCACCTCGATTTCATTAAAAAAGTATAATCCGATTCCTATTTACATATTATCCTCTTATCATCATCCCAAAACATCAATAATGGTCCAATTATCTCAATTAACCTAATTCTTGCCACTTAAATCTCAAATCCATAGAATTAGGGCTTTCTTATTCATTAATTTCAATTTACCAAATATGTCAAGTAATATAATATCTCCAGGTCCACTAAGCACCTATATTTGTCCATACATGGCATCTATATATATATATATATATATATATATAATACATAGCAAATTCTCATTTTCTCGCCATGTCACGAGACTTGGTAGAAGAAATGATACCAAAAGGTTATAAATCTTTTAACCCTATCCTCTTTACCTAATATCTAACTATTGAGATGCCAAAACTACAAATCGAGAGCACCGTTGAGATCGTCGCATCGAGGAGAAAAAACTACCTCTCTATCGCCACCATCGCCGCCATCTGCTGTTGTGCACCACCATTAGAAAATACTCACCACCACCACTGTTCTGCTCATCTCAGCAAGGTAAACCCAATGCCCAAAATAATTTTGCCAACCATCATTGGGAAGGCTATCAATTGAAGCCTCAAAGTAGCTGTACCACCTCATGCCACCGTGCTTTGCTGCTCTTGTTTCGTTGTATCCAATGGTTGAAACTCAAAACAAAGCTCACTAAACACTTCCTTGAGCTGAACCTAACATAAATCACTACCCAAAAACTAGTCTCCACCACTGTCTGTCGTTGCCTGTCACACACCACCATAGCCGAGCTTCAAGCTTCACATTTTTCAGTGACCTACAGTCCAACCACTATGCATATGGTATAGAATTGAAGTTAGGGTGAAAGAGAGAAAGATGGGTGGGTTGATTTTCTAAAATGGCCTATCACTGGTGAAGTTGCCGGAGATGGGGGAGAGAGGTTTCAATGAAGAGAAGAAGGAAAATGGGGAGTCCAAATGAAAATTGCCCTATTTATAGAATAGGTCTTTTTTGAATTTCAAAATCAACCCCAAAGTTTTAAATTAAATTTAAGTCCTCCAAAATTTCCATAAACTTCAATGCAATCCTCCAACTAAGCGAGTGCCTCAATTACACCCCTTTGACCAAGAATAAATACCATGCAACACCAAAACTCTTCATGTTTAGTCCAATTAGGTTTTCTTAAATTATGAATTGAACCCAAAATTTCTAAAATTCTTGCAATCAAGTCCTTTTTATTTATTTTTTGAGCCCTAAAATCCAATTTATCAATGTCTTAAATTCTGGATCCTTATTTCTAAAAAATGCCGAATCTCATGGGCGTTACAATTACTTCACACATATTAAACCTTTGCAGGCACATATTTGATGATACTTCAACATGAATGAAGAGAAAAATTAATGAATATAGAAAAAGTATATTAAAATGTGAATTACACAAATGATGTGTTTAAGTTCTCAAGGGAAGAGCATTTATATAGGTTGCTCTTCCCACACATGAAAGAGCCCTAACATATGAAGAAGCATCAATCTATATATGGATAAGGATATTTCTATATAAAGAATAGTTATTCATCTAAGTATAGACAAGCACTCCCTACGCAATCAAAGAATTCTATTCCAACAAAGCCTGTTATCTATTTTAATATAGATTTGATTTCTCTACACAAAGAAAAGTTCAAAAACCAACAATAATTGACTTTTATTTAAATATAAATAAAATTATTCAAATATAAATACTTATTAGGTCTAGAATATTAAATTCAATCTAACTCCTAACAACAACCAATGGGAAAACAAATGGGAAAATTACACTTTTCATCCTACAATACAACTGTGTTTTCACTGTTAGTCCTAAAAATTGGCACTTAATTATTTTTAGTCCAAATTTATAATTTTTTTAACATTTATAGTCCTCCGCCATTAAGTATTGATGAAAACCATTAAAAGAAAAAAGGACTAATTACCCATAGACCTCCAAAAACTGATTTATTTATGAAAAAACCACAAAATGTGAAATGTTCATTTTCTCCTTACTATAAAAAATTATAAAGAATAGAAAAACTAAATTCTCCATAAAAATATTTTAAAATAAAATATATTTACAATATATGTATACATAATATATATTATATATTTTTAAAAACATATTGTTTATATATATAAATACATACATTATATATATATAAAACCCAGCCCTCTCCCAAATTCGGGCTACCGACCATAGTTAGCCGCTCGGCCATGGCCGACAGCCACTTGGCCAGGTGGCCAGATCTGGTCACGACTTGGCGAGCAGCCATGGCTAGGCTAATTGGCATAATGGCTAGTAGCCAGCATGATTAGGGGTAGGACTGTTTGGCACCTCCATGGCTTGACTGAGCTGCCAAGGGGTGGGGTGCTGGCAAGGCATGAGGGAAGCAAGGTTGTGGGAGGAGAGGGAGCAGTGTTGAGGGGTGCCAAGGCTGCATGGGGTTTCGTTGGGTTTGGGTGTCGTCGAGAGAGAGGGAGGAAAGAAAAATTTAACTTTTTTGTTAAAAAAATACTTATTTATTTTTATTAATTTATTAAGTATTAATTTAATATTACTAAGTATTAGTTTAAGTATTATTATTAAGGATTAATATTATTCAAAATAATTATTTTTACTTATTTTATTTTATTAAAATAAATTATTCAAAATGATTTAAACTATCTTAAGAGGATTAAAATTATCAAATTATTTATTTAAAATTGTCAAATTACTTATGCAATGTTTGGTTATATTTTTTTTTTGTGATTTTAATATGTGTTTTGGGAGATGAATGTTGAAACTGAGATTGAAAAGTGTAAAAGTTGTGTTGGGGGATATATTGAATTTTTGGTTATATTTTAAGAAATAGTTAAAAATTAATTTTGGAGAGTTTTGATACGTTCGTTAATATTTTGGGCGAAGATATTCTTTTTTTACTATAGCAGTTAAATCAATACTTTTTTATTGAATTTTTAGGGGAGAAAATGAAATTGAGTAATTTTTTTATTGCTGGAATAAAATAAAATATATATGATGTATATATGTATATTAAAAAATAGAAAAGTTTTGGAAATAATAAAGGATGGGAGAGAGTAATTTGGGAGAACTTATTTTAGTATTTTGGGGGGAAAATGAGTATATGTTTGGTTATGTTTCTCCAAAATAATTTTGTTTTAGGGAAACATAACCAAACATTTTCTTAATTTTTAAATTATTAAATTATATTAAAAATATTTGTTATTTTAATATTATGAAGTAAATAATTTAAAAACATAAAATTTATATTATTTAGAAAATGAATATAATTTTTATTTTGATTTTTTCTATTATTTACTTATTTATTTTTTAATTAATAAATAAATTTAATTGAATTTGATTAAATTACTTTAGGTATGTTCATGGTTTTAATTTTTTTATTTTTTAATTTAACTTGAATTTAAAGATTATTAAATATTTAAGAAACTTTTATTAATAATAAAATATATTTAAACTTATTATGAGTAATTTAAACAATGTCAAAATTACAACCCAATGGTATGATCAATATTACATATAGGTTTAAGGGCATTTCCATCTCAAAAATAATCAAAACAGTTATTTGCTATTGTCATCAAATTTGTTAAATGAGTTTAACGAGTCTTCAAAAATTTTTGATTAAGCAAAATATTAGGAACTTGTAATTGAATTAAACCTTAGGGGTTTTATGTAATTAAATCAAATCAAAATGTCAGTGGGTTCTTTCATAAATAAGTCAAACTTGAGAGGTTCTTTTATACATATATAACAGTTTTTTCAAAATTTAATGAAAAATTACAATGGAGGCCAAAAATATTAAAAAAATTATAAATTTAAACTAAAAATGATTACGTACTAATTTTTGAGATTAATAATAAAAATATAATTATATTGTGAGACGAAGGGTGCAATTTTCCCGAAAACATATGGAAGCCGACACTTGTGTTGGAGGAAAGGGCAAGTTTGACCAATCACACGCACTGGAACCACTGCTGCCGGCCGGACAAAAATGATTTTTCAGCAAAAAGAAGCTTCAACTTTCTTAGGAATTGCCTTTTGGCTCCATAAAAGAGTAAATGTTGCATCACCCTCGCGTGTTTTTGAAAAGGACAGCATTGCATCTTCCATATATAAATTTTCAAAAAAATAAATTAAATAATATTATTATTTTTATCATTCATTAAATTAAGACATAACCGTCATTTCTCTGTCCTTACGCTATTGATTTATTTAGGCCTCATTCACTTTATCTTATCGGATTGAAAATGATTGATGAGATGTGGGATGCAATTTGTAATTAGATTAAATAATTAAATAAATATTATGTACACTTCATAAAATTATTTTAAATAATAAATTAGTTAATAATAATTATTTGTAAACTCATTCCTGATCCTATCCTCCTTTATAAGATTCTGCACTTGTTGGTATCGGAGCCATGGATTATTGATTGTATTTTCCTCTGGTTGTTTAATACATTTCGTCAAAATATAAATTTTTTTAAAGGAAAATTTTCTTCTATTAAAAACACTTGTTTGGAAGAAATGAGTTTTCCTGAAAATATTGATCTTCTTAATAAGTGAACCATTCCTAAAATGGATCCAAAGGTTATTTATCAATTAAGGACTTTTGAAAAAATTAGTTTAAAACAAATTATTAAAACCACTGAAAAGTCTATTCCCCTTAATAAAGAAGATATATCTTTACAGTTGTTACATAAATCTGATATTGATAAGTATAAATCTAATTATCGCTTCCTTCATATTGGTCTAATTTAAGTTGCTTTTAAGCCACTTACTCTTGATAATTTACCTGATAGTTTTGTTGCTATTTTGCTTGATGCTCGTAATTTAAATTGGAAGCATTTATTAAGGAGTATTATACAGTCCAACTGGCACATGACCCAGTTTATTTTGATGTTTATCCAAATTTACAGTTATCTCTTTCTAATGTTAATATTTTGCACGCTGTTACTTTGAATGTTAAGTTGCATGGATATAATTATATGCCTAATACTGAGATTATTTGTATTTGTTATAGGATTTATTATAAACCGCTTTATACTCTAAAACCTATGTGTAAAATGATTAATAAAAAGTAATAACGAGACTATTTTAATTGAAACTAATTTTTGTAAATCTCATATTACAACTCGTAGACCTATTAAATGGGATGAAGTTAAATTTCCCAATAATTGGATAATTGAAAAAACTATTCCGGTTCAACCTGTAATACAAACAGAGGTTAGTCAAATAATTCAGACTCCTGATGGGGATGTTTCGATTCAATTTAAATCTAATAATAATAATAATAATAATTTATTAAGATCCTCTAGATCTATTAGGTCTTCTTTCTCTTTTCTTGATTCGTTGGATTATACTGTTGAAAGTCCAAATTTGTCTAGGGTTTCTACTTCCCAATTAAAAGGACCTATTTTGTAATACTAGGAAAGTTGATAACCTAGAAACTAGGTTTGATAGATTAAAAATTAATTCTTCTAATATTGTCCATGGTTTTAATATGCAAGATAATAATAGTGATGATACTATTGAGCCAACAAATTCTGATATAGATTTTTCTGTGAGAAATGCTCGCATTTAATTAAACAAATTTTTAATGATTAGTACAAAATATAACTTCAGTCCTAGATCTAGTGATAGGAAATTAATAAAAACTGAATTTAATAAAGATCGTTGGAAAATATTTCGTGACTGGTTTTTTAATAACTTTAATAAGAATAACAAATAAATTTTCAAAATGAATTTTATAAATTTGTGACAAAAAAAGATCAATTAATTCCTTTTGTTCCTTGGTTTATGGTTACTTATATTGAACCGTATTTTTCAATCTTAGAACGTACTTATATTGTTGAGAGTGGTCACAAACAAAAATCTATTTTTCCCCCTCAAGAGACTTTTTATGTGGAAGGAAATAAAACTCTTTATTTCTTTGCATTTAATAACTTTGTGGTTAGTGATCATATGCCTGCTACTTCTAGGGAAATTAATCTCTTGATTAAACAGCAAAATTATGCTAATTTGTATTTAAATGTTCTTGGTGAAAGTCTGGTTTCTTTAGATCAAAGACTTTCTACTATTATGAATAATAGTCATAGAACTAATAAATTATTAGGCGACTTAGAAGAAAGAATTAATAAAATTCTTATTTCCTCTTCTTCTCCTGATTTGCCTGATTCTATTGCTATGCCTAGCATCCAACCTCCTTTTGAAATTGATAATTTTAAATTAAGAGATATGCCTGAACTTGAAAGGTTAATAACACAAAAATTTACTGAGTTTAGAATTTCTACTCTTGATAATATTGATAAAAAGTCTTATCAACATGCTATTAATGAAGAAGTTAATAAACTCCAAAAATATGCCGATCGTCCAACTATGAGTACTTACTATTATCCTCGTCCTTCCCATCAAGATGTTTTGCATGAGGAAAAAGATTTAATTCTTAATAATTCTTACTCTGGTAAAAATATTTATGAGTGGAATTTTGATGGTTTTACTGAATGATATATTTATAATTTGGTTCAGCGAATGTTGATATATTCTACAATTTGTAAAAATAATGGTAATAGTGATAAAACTGTTGCTAAAATGATAATTGCTAGCTTTACTGGACAACTTAAAGGTTGGTGGGATAATTATTTAACCCAGACTAATAAAGAAGAAATTCTTAATACTATTAAACAAGAAGGTACTAGTAATACTATTGAAAATGTTGTTTATACTCTAATTGTCACAATAATAGAACATTTTACTAGTAGGTAGACTAATAATTATGAACATATTAGAACTTTGCTTAATGGTTTAAAGTGTCAGAGTCTCACCTTATTTAGGTGGTATAAAGATACTTTCTTGTCTAGAGTTTTAGAACTCCCAGAATCTAATAGTTCTCATTGGAAGTCAAAATTTATTGATAGTCTTCCTTCGTTATTTGCTGAAAAAGTAAGGAAAGCACTTAAGCAGAATAATGTCAATATTGACTATGATAAATTTACTTATGGTAAGTTAATAGGAATTTGTATTCAAGAGGGTTTAAATTTATGTAATGAGATAAAGTTAAATAAACAAATTAAGCATAATAATATTACTGAGCGTAAACAATTGAGTCAATTTTGTGGACTATTTGGTATGGACATTCCTATGCCTATTGATAATAATAAAAACAAAAATAAAAAAGACATTTTTTATTAAAAGAAGAAATATGGGAAAAAATCACATAAAAAAGAGAGAGAAAGAAAGAGAAAATAGGAAAACTAATAAAAAAATTTATAAAAGATTTAAAAAATATGGTGCTTGTTATAAGTGTGGTACGGTTGGTCATTACGTTGATAAGTGTAAAATGAGGTCTAAGATTAATAATCTTAACATTAATAATAATATTAAAGATGCGCTTTATAAACTTATGGTTGATTCTTTTGATAGTGAAGATAATGCTTCTACTTCTTCCCCTCCTTCTAATATTGATTCTTTAAATGAATGTTTTAATAGTTCGGATTCTAAATGCGAACCTTGTAAAAAAGGTGAATCCTGTGTTAATTCTGATAATGATAGTAATAAATCTGATAGTGAGGATTTATATAAGCTTATGTCATAATTTAATGATTTAAACGTTATTAATAATGATAGTACTATTAAATATTTAAAATTAATAAAAGATCCAATTTTAAGATCTAAGATAATCGATCAAATAGAAAATACTCCTTCGTCTTCTTCTTCTAAATTTGAAGAATTTACTTTTAATAATAATAAAGATAATGAACCTTATTCTATGGCCGAAGTTTATAAAATGTTTAGAATAGGAATAAAATTAGTAATCCAACTTCTGTTAATGATTTAAAACAAGAAGTTAATAATTTAAAAAATGAAATAATTGAAATTAAAAGAAATAATGTTTTTCTTGAAGATAGACTTAGAAAATTAGAAATCTCTCAAGGTAAACAGGTTATACCTAGATTAGATAATGTATTTGATCATTTCCCTGGTCTAACCAATAATCTCCAAAATGATGATTTCCTTTCTAAATTAGAAATGGTTACTTCACAGAAATAGCTTGTAAAAATTAATCTTTTAATTGATAATAAATTTTCAAAAGAATTAATTGCTTTAGTTGATAGTGGTGCTAACCTTAATTATATTCAAGAAAGTCTTATACCTACTAGGTATTTTGAGAAAACTTATCATGTTCTTCTACCAATGCTGAGAAACTTAACATTAATTATAAATTGTCAAAAGCTTTTGTTTATAAAAATAAATCTTGTATTCCTTTAAGCTTCATATTAGTTTAAAATATTTCTAATCAAATTATTCTTGGTACACCATTCTTAAAGAAAATATTCCAGTTAAAAATGGTTGATCAGAAAGGCATTATAGAAACTTTTAAAGATAAAGATTTATATTTTCAGTTTATATCTGAACCATTTTCGAGAATTCTAAATAGGATTGAAGATATAATAAAAGCTAAGACTAATAATATTAATTTTTTAAAACATGAAATTGTTAGTTTTAATATTGATGAACAATTGACTAATCATAAACTTAAAGAAAAAAATTCTTTTCTTGAAAATCAGTTTTCATTATCTGTGTATAATGAACACCCTATTGCTTTTTGGAATAGAAAAAGTCATATTGTTGATCTTCCTTATGAAGATAATTTTAATGGGAATATCCCAACTAAGACTAGACCTTGTCAAATTAATTCTGAGTATCTAGCTTACTGTAAGAAGAAAATTGAGTCATTACTGCAGAAAGGTCTAAATAGACCTACCAAGTCTTCTTGGTCTTGCACTGCCTTTTATGTTGACAAACATAATGAACAAGAACGTGGTGCCCCTAGATTAGTTATAAATTATAAACCTTTAAATAAAGTTTTAAAATGGATTAAATATCCTATTCCTAATAAAAAAGATTTGCTTGATAGGTTGTTTGATGCTAATATTTTTTCAAAATTTGATTTAAAATCTGGCTACTGACAAATTCAAATAAAGGAAAAGGATAGATTTAAAACTGCTTTTAATGTTCCTTTTGGCTAGTATGAGTGAAATGTTATGCCATTTAGGTTAAAAAGTGCTCCTTCTGAATTTCAAAAAATCATGAATGATGTTTTCAATCCCTATAGTAATTTTATTATTATTTATATCAATGATATCCTTATTTTTTCTAATACGATAGAAAACCATTTTAAACATCTTAATATTTTTAAACAAGTTAGTATTAATAATGGTCTTATTATTTCTAAATCAAAGATGATTTTGTTTCAAACTAAAATTAAGTTTTTAGGTCATTATATTGAAAAAGAAAAAAATATTCCTATTAATAGAAGTATTGAATTTGCTTCTAAGTTTCTTGATAGAATTACTGATAAAACTTAATTACAACGATTTTTAGGAAGTCTTAATTATATTTCTCCATATTATAAAAATCTTGCTAATGATACTACCATTTTATATGATAGGTTGAAAAAGAGTCCCAAGCCATGGAGTGATAGTCACACTCATGCAATAATAAAAATTAAGGATAGAGTTAAACATTTGCCTTGTTTAATGCTTTCTAATCCAAATTGGGAAAAAATTATAGAAATCGATGCATCTGATATAGGTTATGGTGGTGTTTTAAAATAAATTAATCCTTATAGTAAATAGGAAATCCTTGTTAGATTTTGTTTTGGGAAATAGAATAATAGTCAGAAAAATTATGCTATGGTTGCTAAAGAAATATTTGCAATTGTTAAATGTGTTTTAAAATTTCAAGATGATTTATATAATCAATCTTTTCTTATAAAAATGATTGTCAATTTGCTCAATTTATGTTTAATAAAGATTTTAAACATGATGTTTCTAAACAAATGTTCGCAAGGTGGCAAGCTTATTTGGCCCCTTTTGATTTTAAAATTATTTATAAAAAAGGGATTGATAATAGTCTCCCTGATTTCTTGACTCGTGAATATTTGTAGGGTCAATGATTCCTCATAATAGAGAAAGAGGAAATCCCTTCTCTAATAGAGGAGGACGAGGTTTTAATGCAGCTATTGCAAGGCCATTAATACAGTATGGCAAACAGAAGCTTATAGCTTCAAATTTTTCACAAGCATCATATGCTTCTTCCAGTCCTATCCAAAATATCCATCCAAATGATCCTTTGTTTGCAGAATTTCTGCAATTTAAATAGTTTAAGGAAAGTTCTAATAAAACTTCTGATCCAAGCCAATCAACCCCTTACCAGCCTAAAGGATCTAATAAGCCTTCAAATCCTTCTTTTGTAGATGTTGCTACTAACAGTGCTACCCCTGTTTATGAGGATTCTCTCACAACTTTTGAACAAAAAGATCATAAGAATTTAATAATGATCCTTGAGCATAATGATCTTAAATAGAAAAATGACCCGTGGATAATAATCCAGAGGTATTTGAATACTGCATCATATGCTGTGGGGTCTTACAAACCCAGTTCATACTATGAAAATATTTTAATAACTACTGGCTCTTGTGAGATTTTCCTTTTTTTCCCAAGCTCACAAGAAAAATCTATTTTTAATTTTAGTAAAATTATAATTAAGAAAATTATCTCTGCTGAGGAATAGGGAATATCTTCATTCAAAGAAAAAGAGTTTGTAACCAGAGATAATAAATTAGTTTATAAATTTAACTTTTGGGATTATATCCAAGCCTTTCAAAATGTTTTCTTATATGTCCTAAAGTTTTCAAAAATCAGATTCCAAATTGGTTTCTAAGCTAGTGGAAATCTTATGGTCCGACCCATTATATCCTTCCGGATCAATTCAAACAGGTGTTTGACTAATGGGTCAATTGTTCCCCTAAAATTAAGGAGGCTGAAGCAAAAAATCAAATGGTTTTAAACAAAGCTGCAATCTTCTTCTTTATGGAGTTCTCAATACCTTGGATTTGGAAATGGGTGATAGAAGTTAACTTTTCGGAAGATAATATTCCTTGTCTTTATAGGACTTTTTACATCAAATGGTGGAATAAAATGCTGCAGACTGATAGGACCACGGGAAAAATTGAAGGGCAAGAAACCTTAGATAATATTGTTAAGGTTACTCAGGTTTACATGAATTCTGCTAAAAAAGATAAGAAAAAAGAAGCTTTATCAATTATGGGAAAAGCTTATGAGAAAATTAAAATGCGGAAAGGCAAATTGTCCAAGGCAGATTTATTAAAAGAAGTCCTTAATATGGTCCAAGAAGAATTAAAAGATTAGTTTGCAAATGTGGATGAAGACATCAAAATTTTCAGCGATGGTGGAGATACAGCGTCAATGGAGACTTCATCAAAATCAAAGACTGATAATAATCAATTTGATTGCATTTTCCAAGATGCTCAGGACCCAACAGATGATATTCCTGTCTACGCTGATAAAGACCTTGATGATATGCTGGAATCATTGAGGAAAGAAAAAGAAAAAAAATAATCATAGTGTGAGTGGTGAAAGCCACTGTGATTGAATTATTGTTGTAATAAGTCAAAAATAGTAGTCTGAATTATATGCAGATACTGTTCATCTCCTTTTTCCTTTTTACTGTTCTGGATTTGAAAATTTTGAAATCCGCACAGTATTTTACTATTCAGACTTCAAAATAATATTTCAAAGTCCGTAATAATTTTCTTTTGTTTTCTATTTAATGGCCCCAATTGTATAGGTGAAAGGGAGCCAGAGTTCTTCTTTACAAAGTTTTCTTTAGAATTGCTAGAATTTCCTTTGTATTCTCTTTTTGTAAACTGTCTTGTATTTTATTTTCTGTAATATTATAAAATCTTCTGAGGTTGATTAAAGCTTCCATATTTGGGCGCTGAGCTTTCTTAAGGTTAGTTCTCTTTTATTTTATTTTATTTGTGTTACCCTAGCCTTATGGAAGGCTAAGGGACTTGGTGTTAAACAACTATGAGTTAGATACTTCCTCTGTATTCATGGTCATTTTAGACTAGTCTTGTGTTGAAGGTTTTGGATTTATGAACTGAGTTATCTAAACAGGTTCCATAATTTAACAAGTCTTCCATGTACCTCTAAGATAACCCGTTGTTTGCCCGAATTAGCTGAAGAAGGCATTTTAGGGTGTTGTTTGGGTATAATCTGAAAGCATGAGTTGACTGGTTAAATTTTTGGGTAATTGTTTCCTGTATTCCAACTATATGTTGGTATTGGTGAACTCGTTCCTGATCCTATCCTCCTTCATAAGATCCTGCGCTTGTTGGTATCGGAGCAATGGATTATTGATTGTATTAAATAATAAATTAGTTAATAATAATCATCACATATTTTACCAATATATTCTTTGTTCTAAAGTTTCAAAAATATTCTATTGTAAGTGTCAAATAATTCAATACCAATCATTAATAAATTTAATTTTTTTATAATTCATAAAATTTTTATACTTTGCCAAGCAAATTAATAATTTAAATAAAACAAAATGTTGAGTTTATTCAAAGAAATGTCATTTGTTCACGAATTTAAATAGTTTAATTGAATTTTATTTTTACTTCAACTCCATTATATAGTTAATTTTATTTTTATTATATTTGAATACACTAATTTTATTTTTATATTTTTTCAATAAATTAATAATTTAAATAAAAAAAAATATTAATTTTATTCAAGTAAATATCATTGTCCACAAACTTAAATAGTTTAATTGAATTTTATTTCACCTCATTCTCCAAGATATATTTAGATTTTATTTTTATTATATTTAAGCAAACTAATTTAATTTTTATATTTTGCCAATTAAATCAATAATTTAAAGAAGGTGGGATGTCTCATCCATAACGAGTGATTTTCATAGCGGGTGGTTAGGACATTAATATTGGATTTATATCATATAAAATATACACGGTATTATATAAATTGGACAAAATAGTATATCCAACCTAATGCATCAAAGTAAACGAAACATTATTGTATTTTTCATGATACAATCATATCAAATAATGATTGTTAGAAAAATTTGTTTAGAATAAATGTTTAATAATAGCTTATATGTTACTCTGAAATATATAAATATTCTTTACTTATATATTTTAGCCCTCATACTTTAAATAAACATGAAATGTATTAGCATATCAAAGTTTAATATGCTTATGCAGTATATTTGAATGATATTTTTTTTTATAGATGATGTCAGATGAAATAAAATCTAAAAATTATGGCAACAATATATTTGTAATATAAATATTCAAATTTTCTTGAATAAGACAATAAGAATGTTGATCAAAAGATTATATTTTACATC
>JACGDI010003094.1:1250445-1270056 GCA_014898725.1 Jacaranda copaia
AAGTTGAGTAGCTGACTTCTTGGTATCCATAACCTGCACGCCACTGATGATGAATATTCAAGCGATACAGATATTTTTGCAAGTCAATCATGCGAAAGATTCCATCTTTTCAGGCCAAGGGACCCAATGGTCTGCCAATAATTCCAAGCCATGCTCGGCTTATACAAAATGCATGTGTCATATATACGACTGTCACTTAATAGAGACATACACATATCCTCTCCCTAGTGTGTGCGTTTCGGAGAGAGAGTCAGAGTTTGAGAGAGACGGAATTTGTCTGGGTTGCAGAGATTTATGGGGCAAGGGAGCTTAGAGGCTTCGCTGCTGGGAATTGATGGGAATCCCAGCACAAAGAGGAGGTGGAGCAGAGCTCTGTGGTTTCTTTTTCTTGTACTTGCAGCCATAGCATGTGAGTTTTTTTTGTTCTATTTTGCCTTTTCTTATTTTTTTTTGTACTGAACTTGATGTTCTTCATTGCTGTTAGCTCTGCCAAAAGGGATAAAGATTAAGAGATGTGGAAAAAAGTAAAAGGGCAAAAATCAACATTGATGATGTGTTGTTGGAGTTTGAGAAAGACACAGTGAAAAAGTTCTTCAGATTACGAGAATTGAGTGTAAATTAGGCTATTGCTTACAATAAAATAATACTTCTTATGGAATTTTAGTTTCTGGGCTCAGTCACTGAACAATACCAACGAGAGGTCCTAATTCCTATCTTTCTGTATGGGGACTCTGCTGTATCTCAATGGATTAAAGTATAGGCCAAATAAAATGAACTTTGAATAGAAAATTGAGTTAGGTACTACCCAAGTTTGAGTAATACACAAAAACAAAGGTGAATTTCTGTCCATGTTAGCAGTGTCTTTTAAATTTTTAAACAAAATCACTACCTTCTGGAAAAAGGGTATTTGCCCCTGGAAAAAGCATAGTTTTGTTCCCCCAATGGATGGTCAATCTGATTGCTGTACTGTATGCACTTAAAAGTTCATCTTGTGAAGAAGAAATTGAAGAGAGAGAAAATATGGCTGGGAAAAATTACCTTGTTCATTGATAAAGCCTGTTGCTAGAAGAAAAAATGAATTCAGATTCAATTAAATCATAAAAAAATTAAATCACAAATCAATTGCCTAAGTGTTGGGTTGGGTGGGGTGGGGTGGGGTGGGGGGGCAGGATCTTACATGCCATCGATTGAATTGGCACCTTGATCCATAGGCTCAATGTTAAGTTATTTGTCATCAAATTGATTCCAGGCCTTACTCTAATAGGAGACTTGAACTTTTTGAGAGGAAGAGATGATCACAAGTCCAATGGCATATCATGGATTATTAATAGTGATGTTGTGGAGTCACAGCGAGCAGTTGTTGCTGCTGATGATGGCCGGTGCTCTGAAATTGGTGTGTCCATACTTGAACAAGGTGGGCATGCCGTTGATGCCACTGTTGCAACTGCATTGTGCCTAGGAGTTGTTAGTCCAATGTCAAGTGGTATAGGAGGTGGAGGCTTTATGGTTGTTCAATCTTCAACAACATCAGTTGCGCTTGCAATTGACATGAGGGAAACTGCTCCAGCAGCTGCTTCAGAGGTTCAAATTTCTTACTTTCTCAAACTTTGCCATGTTAAAAGAACTTTACAAGAATAAATACTTGATAGGAACATAGTGGACCTCACCAATTAGAATTATTTTCAATGTTGATGATGAGGATAGTTTGCTTGACATTATTTCTACTCCTTAATGATGCTATCTATATGTTTTGTTTGTGTAGAACATGTATCAGAACAATGCAGAAGCCAAGTATCAGGGAGCTTTGTCAATGGGCATTCCTGGTGAGGTGGCTGGGCTTCATGTCGCTTGGTTGAAATATGGACGGTTGCCTTGGAGGGATTTGTTTGTCCCTGCAGTCAAACTTGCAAAAGAAGGGTTTATAGTGGGTCCTTACCTTGGAGTGAGCATTGCTAGGGAAGCAAAAAAGATAATGACTGACCCTGGCCTGCGACAAGTCTATGCACCAAATGATAAACTGTTAGAAGCTGGTGATAAGTGCTATAACATGGAACTTGGGAACAGCTTAGAGGCAGTAGCAGAGAAAGGACCTGAAGCCTTCTATAATGGAACAGTTGGTGAAAGATTGATTGAAGATGTGAGAAAAGCTGGTGGAATTTTAACTATGGAGGATTTGAGAAACTACAGAGTACAAATGACTGAAGCAATCGCTGTAAATACTATGGGATACAAGATATTGGGAATGCCTCCTCCTTCAAGTGGAACAGTTGGGCTTTCTCTGGTGGGTGTTTTTACTACATTTCATCTTCTTAATCACATACAATGCAGTATTTTATATTGATTGCCCCATTTGTTTGAGGTACAGGTTCTGAATGTGTTAAATAGTTATGGGAGTCCAGATGCTGCTAAAGGTCCTTTAGGGCTTCATCGTCTGATTGAAGCACTGAAGCACATGTTTGCCATTAGAATGAATCTTGGAGACCCTGATTTTGTCGATATCAGCAAAACTGTATCTGACATGCTTTCCCCTTCTTTTGCTAAGAGAATTCAAGAAAGGATATTTGACAACACCACATTCCCTCCACAATATTATTTGCCTAGGCAAGTATATACCTGATTTTCATTTATTTCTCCGTATAGCTAGAAAATGATTCTAATTTCTAAAGATGTTTTTCATTTCCAGATGGAGTCAACTTAGAGATCATGGAACAAGCCACTTTTGTGTTGTAGATTCAGATAGAAATGCTGTGTCAATGACAACAACAGTGAATTATCCTTTTGGAGGTGGCGTGCTCTCCCCTTCCACAGGCATTATTCTCAACAACGAAATGGATGATTTCTCAACACCGACGGATATGTCCCCTGATAAGCTACCTCCAGCTCCAACTAATTTTATTGCACCAAACAAGAGACCCTTATCATCCATGACCCCCATCATAGTCCTCAAGGTAAGCTAGTACCTTAGTTTAACTTTTCCGACCTCCTTTTTATCACCAAAATTACCTCGGAAGCATTTCTGTGCTACACGACGCATTTGTGACTATGATGGACTTATGATAATAAGTTCATTTGTAAGTTCATAGGACAATCAGTTAGCCGGAGTTATTGGTGGCAGTGGTGGCCTAGACATTATTCCTGCAGTGATCCAGGTTTTCATTAACCATTTTATGTTGGGAATGGAACCTTTAGCAGCTGTTCAGAGTGCAAGAGTCTACCACAGGGTACGTACATCATAAAAAAGTAGAGTTGCGTACTTTCTTACAACCATTTAGGAACCAGAATATGATTCTGTTTTTCTTTTTTTCCTAATATGTGCAGCTAATCCCAAATATTGTCTCATACGAGAACTGGACAGTGGTGGATGGCGAACACATTGAACTCTCTGAAGAGAGAAAGCAATTCTTGAGACAAAGGGGCCATCAACTGCGAGCTAAAGCAGGGGGAGCAATCTGCCAGCTTGTGGTTCAAAATCTTACAAAAGCAGTGGATTTGGACCAAAAAATAAAAAATGACAATGTATTCCTCGGAATACTTACTGCTGTGAGTGATCCTAGGAAAGGCGGCTGGCCGGCAGCTATTTGATGCCCATTCCTTGAAATTCATGATTGATTATTGACTTATGCATTTAGACAACCTTGCTCAAAGAGTGGCGCTACTTCTGGAAAATCTATGGATATTATAAACAATTAGAATGAGGTTTCGGTATAGTTCAATTCATCTGATTATTTCAACCTCATACATATTAATCCAAACAGAAATACTCATAAAGCAGATTTAATCATGTAAAGTTCTTATGTGAGCTTAAGACCTCATTCTTGCTATTAGATGACAATGTTGAACAAAAATATTCAATCTTTTCTCCTCTTATATCATCTCCCCAGGCACTTAACTCATTACTCTAATGCAATTATCATTTTATCATAATTTTTTATTATTATTTATGTAAAAATTTGTATAAATATGATGAATTATTAAAATATCAATATTATAAAAAAAATAAATAAGTATAATATAATCTGTACTATTAAAAAAGCCAAAACCTCTTTTTGCTCTGTGATGCTACTCAAAAATGGAGAAACGATCCTTTCCTGAAGTCAGCAAATTGAATGAGATCATTTGCTCTCGAATGCATAGAATAAAAACTCTTGATTTTTTGTAATTGATTTTTATATCCCATTTGACTTACGAAATTGGCACTTACAGTGATTAATTTCTTAACGGGCTTTAGTACACTTCAGTTTAGGCCTGTTAATGGTCAGATTTGAATCAAATTAGCTAAATTCGAATTCAATTCAAAGTTCTATAAGATCTTTGTTAGTCAATATCATATTTGAATTTGATGGATATCCAAAATTCGATAAAAAAATCGACTTGATTTAATTTTTTTCTTTTTTTTTTCCTTTTGAATTTTATACAAATGTTGTATTTATAAAGTAAATTTATGTCATATTTGAATTTTTAATAACTTTTTATTATATATTAGTCCAAAAGTTAAATATTTGAATACTAAATTTCTATTTCACATTATATTAATGTATAGATGAACTATTATAAATTACTATATTTGACATTTTATTAGTATCCCTCATATTTTTTAGGCTAAAGACTCAATATTAATAGTACAATATCGATGTTACTATAGATATCAAGTCAATATAATATATAGATTTTATTTTAAAATTTTTATTAATATTGTATATATGAGTATTAATTAATAAAAAATATTAAAGTATGGATTTCAATGTTTAACATATCAAATTACTTAATTCCATATCCAATCCAATTATTTCGGATTACGAATATTTATAATCGAATCTAATTCATAAGATATAAATCCTAAAATTATGATTAAATTTGAATTAAAATCCGATCTATTGACTGCCCTACTTCGGTCTAAATGCCTATCTTAATGGGCTTCATTAATTGGTCTCTTTGACGTTTTACTTTACTTATTATTTAACTAATTGAGTCCTTTTAGTTTATTTTTACTTTTTTTTTACCCCTAGAGACTTAATTTACCATATTATCAAGCTCGTTACTTTTAATTTGAAAAAAATAATTTTTCATATTGAAATTATAATATAAGTTCCACTTTTAATTCTTACCTTGCCTTATTTAATTAATTTAATTAAAGTTTAACAAAGTATTTTATTTTATTTTTAAGTGCAAAAATTCAAAACAATTGAGCTTTTGTCTAAATTGAGGTTTTTTAGGTGTCATTGTCTGGTAGTTTTTAAGTGGCATCATGCCAGCTAGCATCCGTCCAAGGAGCTAGAAAATTTTTAGCAAGTTGGTGGTTGCAAAATGCAAAGAGTAGGCTTTGTGAGTGATTTTGATATAAGTTCCCAAGATAATTCCTCTCTTATATTTTATTTTATTTTATTTTACAATGCTCTATTCTTTGTGAATTTTTGTCTAACTACTTAGAGTTAGTAAATATTTCTTGGGGTACGCCAAATTAAGCCATGTCTTGTCTTAATAAGGATGTCAGGAAGTACAACCCAATCCAAATTAGAGTCTCAAACTGTGCCAAAGTCCATAGTGGTGGGAGTGGGCACTAGGGGGAGTGCCATTGCAATGAGTCATGGGTGGCCATTGTAGTGCCTAAGGGCACTTGTTGGGCACTTCGCCCACATGGCGCCTACTATTCGGGCAATCGAGCATGCAATTGGCAAACATGGGGCATCGTTAATATGAGTGGCCGCCATGGAGAGTGCCTCCTTAGGCTATCATAGTTAGTCTAAACTTGTCTGGATTCGTGGGGATTGTCCTCTTGGTGGTGTCGTCACATTTTCTGAGATTGTATGCCCTTTTCTAGGCACATTGCCTAATCTAATTAGTTTGTGAAGTGATGCCTTAAGAGTGTGAAGGTCAATCTTTGGTCCTTGCATGTTTTGTTTTATTTTGTTTTGTTTGTTTGATTTTGGATGTAAGTCCGGAGTAAAGGATTCTTCTAAGGAGTGGTTTGAGAATGCTCCTATTATTAACTATAATTTCATTAATGTTGCAAAGATACCTTGTTCACTTTCATCATGAGAGTTAGAAATTTTGAGGCATAAGATTTGTACTTCTAATGAGTTAGAATTTCTTCTTTTTTCATCAAAGGATTAAATAGGGGTTAACATGGTTTTACACCCATGTGTTATTTGACAAGGTTGTTTAACCCCCTTGTGAAAAAAAAAGGTTGAATCATCCCCTCATGTTTTTAGAATTTGGGTCACTGTCTCCTCCAGTATACTTTAGTTCAATTTTGATGTGTATAGATAAAAATACCCTCAGATAAATAAGATCAACTCCTCTTTGCAATTCACAATCTCCAATTTCCTAGTCTGAAAATCTCAAATTTGAAAATGATTGGGTCTTCTGTGATTGAAACTTTAGTGCTTGTCCATTTTCATTTTTTTTCAATCTTCAAAGCATAACTTAAATACAAGTGAGAAAAGTAATTTCCAATCACTGAATGAAGGATTGGCAAGGCGTTTGGATAGGAGAGAGACTGAGGTAAGTGATGATTTTAGACGAGAAAAGGGCAGTAGTCAAAGAAGCTTTAGAGAAGAAAGTTGGATGAGGTATGTGTTTAGAACACATAAAACTATGGATAATGTGTTGACTTAATATTTATTTACTATTTATTGAAGCGAGAACTAAATATATGATTGAAGTGTCTGTGAGATCCTTCTTGAGTTTGAAAAAAGATTCACTTTGTTTGCTTTTGTCATCCATGTTGAGGTGTATGTCTGATATTAATATTGTTGGTGAGAGGTTGGAGGTCCCTTGTGAGAACAAAACAAGTGCTACCCTACATTATGGACAAAAATGAGAATAGTACTTGGTCCCAGTTATTATGTATATATTTTTCCTATTAATGATTTCTTTATGAGATGAAATATTGCTAACTCATTTTTTTTTTCAATGAATTAGTAGCTAATGCATTTGCTCATGTTGTTGTTGGTGAATTTTATTTCATTTTTCCTGTTAATGATTTTTTATGAGATGAAATATTGTTGACTCATTTTTTTTTTTTTATGAATTAGTAGCTGATGTGTTTGCTCATGTAGTTGTTGGTGAATTTTATTTTGAATTCATTAGGTGAATTATTGTGACAATTAATGCTAATTTATTTTCTGTAAATGCAGATATAATGTTGCATGATGTCCACATGTGGGTGGGGGGCAATTTGTAGACAAGAAGTCTAATGTTGAAAACAAGGGATGTGAGAACCATGTATTTAGCAAAGTTGACTTGGATTTCACAGGGATGGAAGAGTTGTATGATATGCTTACAAGTATCATTGGATATGAAAATTATAGTTGCATCTTCTACTAATATGTACCTAGTTTACCAATTGACATAGGATTGAGGAATGTTAGTTTGAACGCAATCATGGAAATTGTAAAGCTGGTTATATATTATAAAGGAGTAAATATTTCTGTTGTGATCTATGTAGAGATTGTGCCCACTTTAATTATTGTGATAGACGCCCAAAACTTGTGGCATCCAATGAGGGCATCATATGTACTAGCAGAAGAACTTATATATAAGCTAGCAGATGAGCAGATAGAGAATGAGCAAGCACTTGAGACCATGGATAACCATAATGATGCACCTCAAGAGCTAGTAGATGATCATGCAGCACAAGAGGTAGCAATTGAGGCATCAAATGAAGGATTTGGAGTAGCTTCTAAGGTAGAGTAATCACATGAGTTCAATAATGAGCATGCAGCACAAGAGCCAACACAAGTGCACCCAAATGTTCATATAGCAATAGATAAGCATGTAAGGAATAAGCAAGCAAATGAGACTATTGAAAAACATAATGATGCACTTCAAGAGCTAGCAGATGATCATGTAACATAAGAGGCAGTAGTTAAGGCATCAAATGAAGGATTTGGAGCAGCTTCTGAGGTAGAGCAAGCACATACGTTCATTGATGAGCATACAGCACAAGAGCCAATAGATATGGACATAGCACAAAAACCAACAGTTGAGACATGCAATAAAGGGATTAAAGGTATAGATCATGCACATAAGGAGACAGCCATTAGGTAAGCATATGGGTCAGCTTCTAGGGTAGTAAATGAAGAAGTTGGGGTAGCTACTAAGGCTGTAGTTGATCATGCACCTGAGGTATTTTTTAACCATATGTCCTTTTAACAAACATTATTTTGCCTCCCTTATAATATTTATTTTAGTATTTTACCCCCTTATATTTTTTATATTTGTGGTTTACCACCTAATATTTTTTATATAAATGATTTACCCCTTTATGATGTAATACTCCTTAACATTCAACATTTACAGGTACATTATCCACACATGACGGTAATTGAGCAAGCTTTTGGGGCAGTAAATGAAGAAGTTGAGGTAGCTGTTGAGGCTGTAGTTGACCATGCACCTGAGGTACTTTTTAACCGTATGTCCTTTTAGCAAACATTGCTTTTCTCCCTTTATAATTTATATTATAGTGTTTTACCCCTTTTTATTTGTTATATTAGTTATTTACCCCCTTGTGCTACAATACTCCTTCACATTCAACATTTATAGGTACATTATCCATACAAGAAAACAATTGAGCAAGCTTCTGAGGTAGTACATGAGCAAGCTTTTAAGGTAGTACACGAGCAAGCTTCCAAGGTAGCAAATGAGCCACCACTTATGCAAGTTGAGGTTGCAAATGAATCTTTAGTTGACATAGAACTTGAGCATTGGAGGCAATCATCCAGAAAAGAAAAAAGCCATGTAGCTTGTGATCCATCATGTGAGGAGATAGTTAAAAAAGAACCAGCAGCAGTTCATGTTCAAAATCCATCAACATAGAAGGGAGCATCATTATTAGTTAACCTAGGTTTGGAGGGGCTAGAAGCAAACCTTGACTTCTTATGGAAAGATAATAATGTACAAGATAGTCAACTAATAATTAATAAAGATGCCGGTCAGGACAAAGGAAAAAGGCTAATAAGTGATATTAGGAAAGTAGATTCAATTGAGGATGATAATGCATCAACTAATAATGATTACATACAACGTAATGAAGTAGATGATGAGTTTAATGATAATAATTATTCAAACACACCCAGTTGTGCATTGGAAGATGTTGAAAGGTCTACTAATGATGACATCTTAATTGAGAGAAGTCACAGCAAAAAGGACTTAATTAATAAGTTGAAAAGGATTTTGAGAGATGCAGATACAGATAATGATCAGACTAATAAAAAAAAAGTTAGACAGGCTCAGAATATAGCTGAAAAAGACTAGTATAGTGAGGCTGGAGATGAAGATGAATTGATTAGCTTGTTTGGTTCAGATAATGATACACTTAAGCATCATTCTTATAAAAAAGAAAAAGATATGAAGAACTTCCAAATGACTGTAGGTACAAAATTTCCAACTGTTCAAGTCTTCAAAGAGGTGCTTAGATACTACTATGTAAGGGAAGGATTTCAGTTGGAGTTCATGAAAAATGAGAAAGCCAGAATAACTGTAAGATGTGTTTATAAACAATGCACATAGAGGATTCATGCTTCACCAATAATGGGGGACAAAGTTTTTCAAGTAAAAACTATTAAAGGGAAGCATGTGTGCACAAGAGTGCATGAAAACAAACTTGCTCATGTGGCTACTTAGCTAAGAGGTTAGAGAACATAATTAGAGAAAACCTACGTATTTCTATAGAGAGATTGCAAGTTGTTATTAATAGAAAACTGGGGATTCAAGTGAACAAATGGAAGACAATATCTGCAAAGAAAAAGGCTTTAGCAAATATAAGGGGGAAGGATGGATTGCAACATAGAAGGTTATGGGATTATTGTGAGACTGTGAGGTAGAATAATCTTGGCAACAAACTTATCCTCAGAAAGGTTGATGGAAGCGACCCCTTTATATTTAAGAGAATGTATTCTAGTTTTGATGCTATGAAAAAGGGTTTTTTAGCTGGTTGTAGGCCTATTATGGGCCTTGATGGTTGCTTTTTGAAGACTACTTTTGAGGGACAACTTTTTGTGGTTGTTGGTAGAGATGGCAATGATAATATGTGACCTATTGCCATAGCATTAGTCTCTGTAGAGAATAAAGAGACGTGGACTTGGTTTGTTGGAGAACTTTAGATTATATTGGAGATCTTAGAGAGTCTAAATAGGTGTTTATAGACAGGCAGAAGGTTCTAATTAAGGCCTTAAAAGACTTAGTCCTTTACAGTGAGCACATGTTTTATATCAAACATATGTATGAAATTTTCTAGAAAACATTCAAAGGAGAAGAGCTTAAACAACTATTTTGGAAGGATACCTTTATAGACAACAAAACAAATTTTGAAGACTTCATGAAAGAAATTGAGAAAGTTGACCCTAAGTTGGATCAAGAGATGAAAACCGCTGCTGAGTGGTTGAGAAACACCCATCCCCAGCATTGGAGTAGATCTCATTTTCAAACATACTGTAAATGTGATGTTTTGGTGAATAATTTGTATGAGTCTTTCAATAGTTACATCCTTGAGGTTAGAGATAAGCTAATCATCATGATGTTTGAATAGATTAGAACTAGACTTATGACAAAAAATCAGAGTAAAAAATAGGGTATTGAGAAATATGCTGGCTCAATTAGCCCTAATATCTTGAAAAAAAATCAACAAAGTGCACAAACTTGCTAAAAATTGAAGGACAAAATAATGTGGAGGAGATGAATTTAACGTGGACAACTTCACCAATAAGTATGTTGTTGACTTGGCAAATGACACTTGCATATGTGGTATGTTCTAATTGAATGGATACCCATGTTGTCATGCATATGTTGCCATTTTTGAGAAGTGAGACAAGATTGAGGATCATGTGAATGCTTATTAGAACGTGGAGTTGTATAAAAAAGTTTATCAATTTATGATCTATAGTGTTCCTGGCCAAAAGCATTACATCAAGAGCTCTTTTGAGCCATCGAGGCCCCCAACCTTGAAAAAGAAAATAGGAAGACCTAAAAGGTTGAGGGGGAAAAGACTAGATGAGGTGCAAGGGAGCACTTCAACAAAAAAGGCCTAACTCATACTTGTAAGAGATGCTTCCAAACAGGCCATAACAAAGTTACTTGCAAGAATCCTATCCATCCAAATTTTTAACTATATAAGGTATGTCATTATATGCATGTTTAGTTTATTACTATTTTAATTTCTTTCCTAACATTGTTTTAATGTTCTAATTTTCTTTGCAGGGGAACCCTCCAACAAAGATGAATATTGAAGGTTTAAGTGCCCCTCTTGCCAGTTAAGCTTCTACAACTAATGTCCAACTTTCTCTTACGTCTGTTCCTCAACTAAGAACAACAAGGGTAACTAAATCTTATTTATTTTTCATATAGTATGAGGCTAGTAATTTACTCACTTTTACATTTAAAAATGTTTCCAAACATTCAACTTCTAGAGGAAGGAAGAACATACCAAGCTTCAAGAATAAAGCATTACTTGGCAGACAACCCAACAGAAGAAAGGTAAATACATCAGGGCCACATTCAAGAGTAGCTACATCAGGAATAGCTCCAAGTGCATCAGCTCCAGCTTCTAGTGGTTCAGGTTCCAGTGGGTCAAATCCAGCTGCTTCAGAATATTGGAAAATATTATGCCAAGGGCATTGCAAAGGAGAAAAAAGAACTAAGAAACATAAAGTTGTGACTTTTTGAAGTTTTTTTGAAGCCAATTGTAATATTGAAGTTGTAGTATTCTTCAACATTGATGCTTGTAGTATTCTAGAACTTTTAGTATTGATGCTCAATTTGTTAGTTTGTTTTTTTTGGAATGTTTTAGGCAAGGGAACTCCTTATGTATGAAGTTTTCTTATGACAACTTAAAGTTAACAACGTGTAAATGCTATTATAGTTATATTTCATAGTTGTTTAGTTTCTTGGCATTTGTTGGATTAGCTTTTGAATTGGTTTTTGCTTGGTTTTAGATTAGATTTTACATTGGTTTTTGCTTGGTTTTGAATTGTTTTTTGGTTACCTTTGGATTAGTGAATGGTTGGTTGCCTTTGGATTGGTTTTATGATAGTTTTGGATTGTTTTTAGGATTACATTTAGCTATTTGACAATAATGGATGATAGATTTAGATTTCTACAACTTAGTGTAGTGGATTTATTTTTGCTCTTTTCTACAATTATATGAGCTTTTCACCACCTTCTGTTTTAAGAAAAAAAAATATTTAACCTCCTTTTGCTTTTAAAAATAAATGTTTAACTCCTTTCTGTTACATAAAATAAGGAATAAGCCCCCCTGTATTGTTGATTTTTTCAACAACGACCATTATTGGTACAACCAAATAAAAAATGTCTTATTGAAATGAAGAAATTCAAAGTTCCACATTTAGGAACATAATATTACCTTGAAAGTATATTAAACTTAATAGAAATACAATGAAAATAGATAGACTACTTCATGAACATGTTGAAAATTAACATTGTTAACAAAACACCACATATAACCCTAAAAAAATGAACATAGTTTTTAAGCATTTTAGACTCAGTGTGTGTAGACACCCTTGACACAACTTCATCCATGTCAGGAATATTGCTTTCTTCCATTACTGCACTTTTGTCCACTATCATTGGTAGGCTTATTGGAAGGCTAGTTGCTGCCCACATAGCTTGCTGTGGATTACACCAATGAAAGAAGTTACATTGGCACTTCAAACAAGAGTAGTACAACTTTCCCTTTGAAGGCTTCATCTCAAACTCCACCACTCAAATTTCAGCTCTTATATTGCATTCACATTCTGGAGTTTTCCCATATTTCAAGTCAAGACTGACTTGTTTTTGTGCTTCTTTACTTTTATTCTTTACTCTTGAATTGGATGATGACATTTTGTACATTTTAGGGTTTAAAAGAAGTAAATAAAGAAAAATAAAAGAAGAAGGTGATGGAAATTAAAGGAATGAAATGGGAAAAATGGAAAAAAAAATGGAAAAATATGATGGAGGGATAAAAATATAATTTTGATTGACGAAAGTCAAAACAAATGCATCCCTACTTACACAACAACCAGTGTGGACATCACTTACAGCCTCAAGATGATGAGACAATTCATGAAAATAACACGAGTAGGCTTCGTACCCCTTTATTTTTCACAAGGGGGTAGATCACCAAAACGGTATTTTTGAGGGGGCTAAAAATAGATTTTTTTGATAATATAGTGTTACTTTCTTTTAGGTACTTCACCATATTTAGTATCCACTTTAATAGTAGGTTCTCCCTTCCACTTGACTTCTTATCGTTAAAAATAGTTAAGAGTTATACGGTGTGCTTGAGTTAATTCATCCTAAATTTCTTTACATGTTTTGTGGGATATTAATATTGCTTGAGGGATTTAGGTCTTCTTATCTCTTTAAACAATTTTAAATCTTTGCTTGAGGTAAGGAAAGTACCAAATGAATCTTTCTTTGAAGTCTTTACCAAACCAAATTGTAAGTTCTTATGTAGCTCACTTTCTTCAAGATGGCCATGGAAGATTTTTTTTTCTATTTTTTTGTGCAAGATGAGGGTCATGGTGTTCCCTATGAATGGAGTAGTTCACCATCATTATTACATCTGGTTAAGATTTATCATGAGCTTTGCAAGTATTTGAGGAGACAGGATTGTTAGATTTTCTCTTTAACGTGATTTACATGTTCCCTATGCCTACTTAATTTATTTTTATGTTGATTACCCATATACGAGTACTTGTAATTTCTTCCTTGCATTCTCCTTAGTACTTATATTCTTTTTCCTTTGTGAATCATTTGTTGAATTGTTAAACTTAATCTATTTTTCTTATTCTTGGTAGGGAAGAAGATTGACTTGGCAAGAATCTACACTAGAATGACCAATAGAGGTTCAAACAAGGGGCGTGCATCAGAGCTGCCTCGTAGAAAGTGTTGCTAGTTTGGTGGCCTCTAAGACCCTCACAGTGACACTCAAGCGAGGGTCATACTTTGGCTTTATCTATAATGTGTCAAGCTAGTATTGGTAACAGTTTTGAGGCAATAATTTTTGAACTAGCCAAGAAATGTGTGCAAGAACTAATTGCATGAGGTACTTGTCCACATCTTTCTTATCCTTTTATGCCAGTGAAGGCAAATGATTGTTTTATTATGGTTTATGTTAAAGTTGTAGTATTGACTTGTAATGGGATATAGATAAGATTGCTTTCAATGTTAACAGCTTCCACACCGAGGTGAGTGAATATAAATAGGGAAAGTTGGAGATATTATCCTCTTCCCAGTTTACCAAGTCTACTAGTGGAGATTTTTCTTGGGTATGTATTCGTCTTGCCACTTATTTTATTTTTCAAGTAAATTTTTCTTGTAATTGTGCTTAATGATTTACTTATCATGCTTACTTTTGGGGGTAGCCTTGGAACTTGATTGTGCAAATGTCTCAGTGAGAAGAGAGGACTGTAGTGATAGTATCATAGCTCAAGAAGGAGGCCTTAGAACTTACTCAACAATAATCTTAGAAGGATGAGGAGTTAAGGACACTATTAAAGGAACATGAGCAGCTAAACATGATATATGGAGCAAGTGAAGATTGGGAGGAAATTTTTAAAGTCTTCTACTAAGAAGACACTTTTTACTACTACTCGTGCAATTAAAGAGTTCAAAGGTTCTATGAGTATTTTGAGGCAATTAAGGCAAAGGCCATAGTGATCTATAAACAAACTATCCAAGGTTGTCACCACATACTTAGCAAGATTGGGTGATACCTCACTCAAAACTTGTTGCTACTTGATCACAACATTCTAATTAATCTTTTTGTTGGATAGTTTGGTAGGACTCCAAAGGTTGGTGCTGATGCTATGGTGGAGGATCTAACAAATGCAGCTCGATAAGAGTAGATGAGGACTTAGAATATGAGTTGTGTTAGTTCTTTCTTTTTCTTTTATTTAGGACTAACTTGAGTTTCTACTTTTGCATAATTAGTATAATGGCTTGTTTTTAGCTTTTTATTTAGGAGGCCAAGTGTTGGCTAGATGATTTTCACATGCTTTAATGTGACTAAACTTTTTCCCTTTATTTCTGAAATTTTTCATAATTCAAATTCATTTATATGCTTAGTTGTTTAGGTGACTTTTTGTGTTTTTGTGCTCTCAAACTTAATTATGGCACTGCATGGATACATGAGTTAGAATTTAAGCCTCTCTTATCACTATTTCTTTTTTTTATTTACTTTTGCTATAGACTTTGATACAATAAGTAATAGTGATGAAAGAACCTTACTATGAACCTCACTTATGGGGTCTTACCACAAATTTATGTCCTATAACCCTTAGATATGATTATCAGCCTTGCTAGAGAGGTCTTACTATAGTAACTTACTGTGATGATTAGACTTTGTTGTATGCTTTGTTTGGGAGGTCTACCACAGTTTAATGTGAGGATTGAATTTAATTAAGAACATCTCTTGGGAGTTTTTACCATAGTTGTTTATTGTTGGCAACTAGCCCCTCAGGGGTGTCACTAAAGTAGTCTTAGTTGTCAAAATGCGGACATTTTGAAGTGAAGATGTAATTTTTAACATGGCATGTGTCTGCTTATGCAATTTTATACTGGTCTTTGGCCACGTGTCCAGCTTAGGGTTTTTATAGTAGTCTTTCATTATGTATTCCTTTTAGGAGTCCTATAGTAGTCTTTTGCCATGTGCCTTGCTTGGGTATCTTACATTAGTCTTTTGCCATATATCACACTTGGCGTCTCATAGTGGTGTTGATGCTAATTTGGAGACAACTTTAGTGCAAAATTGAGTATGTCATGATAGACTTTGTACATTTTCTAATGTGCAATTGCAATGGAGCACATGCCTCAAAGCCTTACTACATAAAGTATTGTTCTACATGAGTTAATGTTTATCAAGCACAATCATGAGATGACGTAAAAAGTAATCACCATTAAAGTAATCAAAATGAGCAAATATTTTGTTCCTAGTATAGGTTGGCTTTAGTTACTATTCATAAAAATAACTCCAAACTAATGAAAGCATCACGTAAACACTTAAATATGAAAAACTCTAACTAGTAGCATAATCGTGCACAAACAAATGGAATAAAGCTTGTAAAGTAGTTGATGGCAGGTCCAGTCAAGTTGGAGTAGCTTCCGTTCTAGCTGTGGAATTGAAGTTATGGTTAGAGAGCATTTTCTCAACTAACACTCATTTGTGGTCCAATCTTTTGTCTAACTTTGTGGTACAACCTTTCATCCAATTGACTTATCTTTATGGTGACTGACTTTTGGTGAAAGTGTTATAGTAACATTAGCTTCATGGACCAAACCTCTATTTTTTTCTTTTGAATTGCTTTAGTGATCCTCTTCTCTTCACTTGGCTAGATAGCAGGGATCATCACTTCTCTTAGCGTATTAACATAACATTCTCCAATAGTTTGTTGTATTGCCTTTAAGTCTATCTGCTTGCCAGATGGGCATCAACCATTCATTTTTTTTTCCTACTCTAAACTACTTCTTAGGAGCGTCGTGCTTTTCAACCACATACTCTTTAAAGTATCCTTCCTGGATCAGCTTTTCAATGTCATCTTCTAGCTTCCAGCACTGCATAGTAATATGTCTTTCACCGTGATGAGAGCTATAGCACTTTAGGGTCTTTTACTTTTTCAAATTTTCTGTAATCCTTGAGAATCTTATTATAGTTGTTCAATGTGATAAATAGATGTGATTGTGAGCCTCACTATGGAGGTCTTATCTCAATAACTCATTATAATGATTGTACTTGGTTGTCACTTAGGAGTTTTGACCACAATTATTATTGCTTAGGAATTACTAAAGTAGTTCCAGTTATCGTTGTGCACATTTTTTCAAGTGAAGATGTAATTGTGGACTTGTCATGTGCTCCATATGGGAGGTCTGATAGTAGTTTCTTGCTATACGTACCACTTGGGAGGTTTTACAATAATCTTTCACCACTTATCTTGGTTGGTAGAAAGGGGTCTTCTGGTGGTCTTTTGTCATGTGCCCCTACTTAAGGGGTTTTATAGTAGATTTTACCATATACCTCACTTGGGGGTCTTATAGTAACCTTTTGCCACATACCCCACATGTATTTTACAGTAGTTATTATACTAATGTAATGATGAATTGCAGAAGATTTTGGTGCAAAGCTGAGTATGTCATGATGTTGTTTGCATTTTTGCTATTAAGCAATTGAAATATGGTGTGTGCCTTAAAGGTTTTACTAAATAAAGTGTTATTGTGTATTAGTCAATGTTTATCAAACACAATCATGAGATGATGTAAAAAAATAATCCATTAAAGTAATCAAAACAAATATGTCATTTCTAGTATAGGTCGTCTTTATTTACTATTCACTAAAATGACTCATAACTAATGAAAGCAACAAATAAACAATTAATAGAAAAAACTCTAACTACTAGGATAATTTTATAGAGAAAAGTAAAATAACTTATAAGGCTACTGATGGTGTGTTCATTCATGCTAGAGGATGGCTCCTATCTTGTTGTGGGATTGCAGTTGAACATCTTCTTGGCTAACACTCCTTTGCAGTGCAATTTCGCATCTAATTAACTTCTCTTCAAGGCAATTAACTCTCAGAAAAAGTGTTATAGTAATATTAGCTACATGGACCAAGCTTCTACTTTCGTTTTTTGAATTGCTTTGGTGACTCCTCTTTATGTCACTTAGGTGACAGTAGGAATTTTCATTTCTCTTAGTGTTGACATAATATTTTTTAGTGCTATGTTTTGCCTTTAGTTTAATTGCTTGCTAGATAGGTATTGATTGTCCCATTTTCTTACTACTCTAGACTATCTCTGGAGAGCAGCATGTTTCCTAACCACATACTCTTTAAGGTATCCTTGTCAGGCCATCTTTCTAACTTCGTCTTCTAGGTTCCAACATTCTTTAGTAATATGCTTTTAGTCATGATGAAAGTTGTAGTAGTTGGGGAATTTCACCTATTCAAATATTTTGCAATCCTTAAAAGTTGTTCAACCTAGCCTTATAGTGTAGCAACCATGTGTGTCTCTATCCTTGGATTATTTAAGAGCAAGTATCTAGGGTTGCTTATATAGGATAATGTTAACAGTAATCCTGTCTTTTGTAAATGTTAGTTCTTTCCTCTCGTGATTTATGCTTATCAGTCTATCTGTTAGATTTATTTTGTTGATTCAAGTGCATTTTTTTGTACTTGAATAAAGAATTCTCTTAGGATGGTGAATGACTTCATTGATAAGGTTTATTGAGGTTTCCAGCATTTCAGGTTTTATTGGATAATGTTGGGGAAGAGCTCTTAACTAATGTACAGATTTCATATACTGCTTAGATAAACCAATTAATATATTCCAACAAGTTGTCTTTGTCATTTTTCTTAATGGTGGATAGGCAAGATTTTGCATTAGAGTTCTTGAAGTTAATAGATAAATAATGGAGGAAGTGTTATGTCAGCTGCTTTTAGCCTGTAATGAACCTAGCTAACATTTGGTTGAACCATGTTAGCACATGCTTAGTGAGTGTGGTGTGAGACACCTTATAGTAGGTAGCTTCACTTAGGTCATTAAGCTCCATCCTTGTGAGGAAGTTATTTATGTGCTTTTAAAGATTTGCTGTGCTAAAGAGAGGTATTGGCTTCTATCTCCTCTTAAGTGCTAAAGAACGGGTAAGAGATTCTGAACTCCAGTAGCAGTAAGTAGTCACCGCGATAAGTTAACTTGAAAGGATAATTGCATATACACTTATTAAGGTAGAAAAGGAGTAGTGTCTCATCTATGTTATTCCTTGTTCTGTCCTCTCTAGAGATAATGAAGCTTCCTTTCTTTGGTGATAGGATTACAATTACTCATGAGGGTAGTGTTCTCCAATATGTTGGGCAATTGCTTTAGCTGCAACTTAGAGGCTTTCTCTAACAACATTTTCATGCCTCTTAACTCATTATCAGTGTTGGTTCTCCACGAGATAAGGCATGTCGCTGGCTGTCTCAGCTGATGGTGGATGCCTTTCAAGTATTGGCTCCAACGTTGGATATGATTATACTTTTGCTTTGTTGTTCTCCATATCTTAGCCTTTCCGGCAACCAAGTGGCTAGAATCTCGAGTTTAGACCTTATTTGCATTCTTAGTATTTCTTCTTTTTAGATATGAGTTCCCACAAATGATACCAAGATAATGCTTGAAAATGAAGCTAATTCTTTCCAAAAGTCAGCTACTTTAATGAGGGTTTTCAATCGGGATATGTTTACATAGATTTAGAGCTCTCAATTTTTTGCAATTGAATTTTTGTGTCCTGTTTAACTTTAGGAATTGGAATTTATAGTGATTAATCTCTTAATTGGTTTTGGTTCGCTTGAGCTTAAGCATCCATCTTAGCAAGCTTCATTAATCAGGCTCTTTGGCCTTTTACTCATTATTTAATTAATGAGGCCTTTTTTAGTCTATTTTTACTTTTTGTTCCCTAGGAACTTAATTTACCATATCAACACATGTTTTTAGTAATATACCTACAATACCCTCACTTCTTTTAATTATCACAACTACAACTTGCATAATAACTACTATTAACAATTTATCATTCTATAACCCACAATTAACATTTTATTATTTAGAATTAGGTTTTTTTTGGGGGGTGGAGACTGGGGGTGGG